>JAQZBX010083120.1:0-13432 GCA_029593785.1 Cabassous unicinctus
TGATTTTGTAATCAGATTAAGATTGGATAGTGTGAGTCCTCAAAATTCATTCTTCTCTTCAAATTTGAGGATTGGCATTCCAATTTTTCAAAGAAGATTGTTTGAATTTTGACTGGAATTGTCTTGAATCTATCAATTTCTTTGCATCGGTTTGATGTCTTAATGCATTTTACTGTTCCAATCCATGATTAGGGCATGTCCTTGTATTTATTAAGGTCTTTGATTTCTTTTAGCAATGTTTTGTAATTTTCTGTGTACAAGTCCTTTACATCCTTAATTAGATTTATTCCTAGATATTTCATTTATTAGATGATATAGTGTCTGGAATTTTTTCTTGATTTCTTCTTCTAATTCTTCATAGCTTGTATATAGAAAAACTAGTGATATTTGGATGTTGGTCACAAGACCAACATCCACTTTGCTGAATTCATTTATTAGCTCTAAGAGCTCTGTTGTGGATTTTTCAGTATTTTCTATATATTGTATCGTATCTGTACTTAGGGAAAGTTTTACTTCTCCTTTCCAATTTGAATGACTTTATTTCTTTTTTCCCCATAAGTGCTCTGGCAAAGACATCCAGTATAATGGTGAGTAACAATAGTGAGAGTGGGCATCCTTTTCTTCTTCATGATCTTAGAGGGATAACTCTCAGTCATTTACCATTAAAGAGGTTGTTTGCTGTGGGCTTTACATGTATGGCCTTTATCATTTTGAGGAAGTTTCCTTCTAGTCCAACTGTTTTTTAGAAAGAAATTCTGCTGGATTTTGTCAAATGCCTTTTCTGCATCATTTGTGAAGATCATGTGGGCATCGCATTCATTGTGTTAATGTGGTGCAATATATTATTTGATTTTCTTATGTTGAACCAACCTTAGAGTCCATGGATAAATATCATTTGATTAGTGTGTATAATTCTGTTAATATGTGGTTAGATTCAGTTTTTAGAATTTTGCTAAGGGTGTTTGTGTCAGTATCTAGAAGACTTATTGGTCTATAGTTTTCTTTCCTTTTGCTATCTTTATCTCCCTTTGATATTAAAGTGATGTTGACCTCATAGAATGCATTAGGCAGTGTTCCATCTTCTTCAATTTTTTGAAGACTTTGAGCAGAATTGGAGTTAAGTTTTGCAGGAAAAATTGGTAGACTTCACCTCTGAAGCCATCTGGTTTGGGGGTTTCTTCATTGGGAGGTTTTTGATTACTGATTATGCTTGTTTGAATCTTGTGTGGGACACCAGAAAATGATGTTCTTAAGCAAACCCATTCCTATCCATGTAAACCAATTTATGTGGGACATTTTGGTTAGATTCAGTTAAGGAACATTTTGATTAAATCCCTTGATTAGATCACTTCAGTTACAGGATTTTGATTAGAGTGTGGGACCCAGGGTTGGTCTTAATCCTTTACTTGAGCCCTATATAAATAGAGGAGAGAAGAGAGGAAAAGCTGGGATTTTACCCTGCCAAGAGAAGGGCTCTAGGGTTGCCTGTAGACACAGAAGACAGAGAAACCTGAGAGACAGAGTGGGAGGACAGAGACTGAAATCAGCACAGGAGACAAAGTTGAAACACCAAGGCCTGTAAGAGAGAGGGGAGAAACAAGCCAGATGCCTGATCACCACATTTGAGCTCAGTGAGAAAGTCTGGAGGAGAAAGGCACTATTTTGCCTTGACAGGTGGCAGGACACCAGAATGATCAGCAGTCAACTGTTGCTAAGACAGTATCTCTGATGATGCCTTGATTTGGACATTTTCACAACCTTGGAACTGTAAGCTCTTACTCTAATAAATTCCCATAATAAAAGCCAGTCATTTTTTATATATTGCATAGGAAGCTTTTATCAAACTGAAAAATTGATTCAATCCATTTTCTAGTAATTGGTTTATTGATATCTTCTCTTTCTTCTTGAGCCAGTGTAGGTGGTTTGTGTATTTCTGTCTGTCAACATGTTACACGTGAGATTGGCTTAGTGCCTGAGACATGATAGGCACCAACACATACATGCTTGACTAAAATGAAGAGAGAAAAACTAAGAATATTAGTTCTTAAATATGTTTAAATATGTTAGTATTTAAATATGTTTAAATATGTTAAATATGTTAATATTAAACTAACATAAAATGATAAGTGAAGGGCCTGAGTGCACAAAGTTATTCAGTTGGTTTATCAGAGAGTTAGGAGTAACAGTAATGGTGAGAGCTCCAGGAGCCAGAGCTGCTCTGTGACAGTAGCTGAGAGGTTTCGGTTCAGGGACACAATGGTGACAAACTACCTGCTTAAAATTCAGCTGTTTTCTTCTTTATTTTAAATTTGACCCTAAAGTACATAAAAAAGGGAAAATCTAATTTGTTTTATATATTCTTTGCAAATTAACTCTAATTGCCTGATTGACCAAGAAAATATTTAGTAACTAAACACATATTCATGTATTTGTCTTTCTGTTTTCAAGTCACAGTATTGTCTATTTCAGTCTACACCTTCTGATGACTGAAAAATCAGTACTATTTGACATAGAATACAAAATAGCAGCACAAAGAGGGTTTAAAAAATCATTCTAATTCTCTTATGGAAAGATTAGGAAATTGAGGCTGATGAACAGCCTTTTGTTTAATGACACAGTATTCCTATGTATTTCCAAATGTACCACATGTTCTCATACTGCCCTACTTTCCTCATCTGTTACCTCTGCTGAGCTGACTCCCCCTCCCACCCTATCATGGATGACTGGTAGGATCATCTTCATAACTTAAGGAAAGTAAATCCAGTGATGAAAGGGTTTTCAACTCAATACCATGAAAAGCATAACATCCCCTCCTATAACTTTTATTGCTTTCTATCTCCTCTGTCACAATGTACTCTCTTAGTTCATAAAAGGTGCATAGTTATTTGTCAAGTTGTATTTTCATCCCCTTCATAAGTCCCCCTCCAATGAAAGAAAAAGTTCACTTTTTCAGAATAAGCAACAGCATAGAACTGTGTATAGAAAGAAACACTGCTGAAGAGGCAGCAATTTAGCTCTAATGCAATTATGGCATTTTTATAAGGATTATTTTAATTGCATTATTCTAGAGTAAGAAATGAGTCTCTAAAAGCTATTTTTGTATGATTCTATAATATGGCATTCTTGCTTTGACAGTACTATGATGTCAGAGATGATATCAGGCAGGGCAAGGGGTTAGAGTTGGGAACTTATTGACTTTAAAGAGACAGGTTTTTGGAGAGTTTTATATCTTGTTTGGTACTGTCAACAAACACTATTCAGTTGTCAAAATACCTAGGACTGACCTTACAATAAAATGATTAATTGTACTTTATTAAAATTTTGCTATTATAAAAGGAAAACAAAAACAGAATAGGGCAGCAGCCATATTGGTGGTCCATACTCATAAACCGTTTTCTTTTTTGTCATTAAACTTCCCTGCACTGCAACATATGAAGGAATGAAGGCTTGGATTTCTGTCCCTTTTCTTCTGCTCAGGGTGCTCTAACAAAGAGATGACTCCATTAATGTATTCACTGTATATGGTGGCTCACTTACTTTAATATATGGATGTCATATGTATCACTACAATCATTAATTCATTCAAAATAGAACCATAGCCCTCATAAAAGCACATCCCTAAATCTCAAACTATGAAAAATAGACCCCAAATTTACTGAAATATGGATACTTAAAAAGGCAAATTTTTAGAACATTTATATCTCCACTCACCTGGAATGGCAAAGTAAGGACCGTCACACAATGCCTTAAATTTAAAGAGTCTACAACATAATAGAGGGATGAAGCTAAATGAAGTAATATGTGATGAACATAAGAATATGGTTATTAATGTTTGTGTGCATTTTAAGAAGTAATTTTATTAAGAGAGGAGAGCTTCTTTCATTAAGGGTTCCTTGCTGCATGATATCATGCTCCTGGGAGTAGAGCTCTTTACTGTCAAGGCCTTGACAGGGTATTAATTTCTGCAGTTGTGCTTATAGCCTACAACATTATTTGGATCATCATGGGCTTTAGTTCCTCAGCTTGCACAGGAAATGCTATTATATGTTGATTTTTGGATTTCTACCTACACCTATCATAGAGTCAATCCCTCTTCAATTTTGTTTACTTCAGCACCCTGATTGAATTCATTTTCTTCCTCTTCTCCAAATCTAGAGGCATCTCAATGTGCAAAGCCCTCTGTCTTTGTGTTTGTGTGTGGTGAGAATTGGATAAGGACACACTACTCTCCTCATCCTTCCCTGAAGATGTTTTGTCCACTCTCCAAATGTACTCTCACATCCAGATTTTTAGTGTTTTCAAAGGAAAAGGGATATATATAATTAAAAATTTGTCTTTTGATAGGGCATTTGCACAGGCATTATACACAGAGAATAATTCAATGAAAAATAGAAGAGGGGGAAATGAAGGCAAACAAGATTAAAATAAATTATTATTGAACCATGATTACTAAAGTTGAAATGCATAAAAAGCAAGCTTAAAAGGATGCAGAAGATGAGGGAAGCAGTAATGGATATTCCTTGAATATGCATCATTAAAATAATGATAACTTCCCTATGTTAATCTAGAATGGTATAGCTAAAACAATTTAAAAATATGATAGGTTTCTCTGGAGTTCAGGGGAAACTAAATCAATTGATATTGGACTTATCTCCAAGAAAAATCACATTAAAGATATGGAAAACTAATAAGTAGAATGGAAGATATATGTCCATACAAGTTTTTTTAGAATAACAAAAAATATTTTACTAAAACATAAGATTTACAAAGGTTTCTAGACAAGCCAACAAGCCATATAAAATAGTCACAAGCTGTTTTTTGAAGGGAGAATTCTACACTTGACAGCAAAGTCACAATGTTATTAGTGATGGCTGTGATATTTGCTTAATGTTCCCATTTTGGTTCAATCAACTTTGCCCATCTAGAGCATCTAAATAAAGTTAAACTTTGCTAGAGGGTATAATCTGAAAAACAATTGGTTATCTGCTTTGAAACAATGCTTTTAACTAGATTACCATAAATAGGGGGAGCTTATAAAATTAAAAGAAAACTACCTCCTTCCCCTCTTCAAAAATAAAATTAAAATAAAAATCCCCACACCCCTGCTGTTAACCCTGACAACTACCTTCATTTACAGTGATTTATACTTAAACCATCGTTGGGAAATGAATAAAAGCATGGAAGGGGTCACTGCTTTTAAATGTTTCACAGCAATCCAGATGATGTTCTACCCTCTGCTCATGCTTTACAACAGTGAATCAGGACAAGACATAGATTTGCTAATTTGCATTTAATCATGAAAAGACTGAAGATATCTGGGCTTCTATTCTCTAATGTTTCTAAGAATCTGTCCATTAAATGCAAACAAAAAAGGCAGAAGTCTTGGCAGAAGAGGAGATGCACACTTGATGGTCAGATCAATTTAAATATTATTCATGGCCTATAGCCTACTCCAAGCTCTAGCTGTTTGTGTGGCATGGGCTTCATTGGTCTTCCACTGCTCCACTACACCATTTACTAATGGATCATCTGGATTCAGAGCACTTAACAAAGTCTGGATGGATAGCAGAAATGTGCAGCTCTGCAGTGCTGGGAACCACTTATCTTTCAAAATATCTAAACATATTCTTCCCAACTTGTCTACATTAGGGTGATAAATTTCAGTCATGCAACATACTTTAGGGGTTGCCATTGGGTATTCTTCTGGAAGAAAGAGTTCAAGTTGAAAAGTCCTTTTCTCAAAGGGGGAATCTTGGGAGCTAGCAATGACCACATGAAAATAATGGTCATTGCTCTCATCCAGTTCTGCTTTAATACTGGGACCTGGTTCTGCCAGGAAATGCTGGATTTCCCTGATAATCCTGTGGGGTAGCCCAAACATCTTGTCAGATTCCAAGTTCCACATCTGGTCTCCTCTACAAGTTTTAAATATTTATTGAATCACTGACCATTTACCATACCCATTGAAAATTAACATGAATGCAAATTGAATTCACGTGATAAATGAAAAAAAATACAATTTATTGGTAAAATTGAATACTGGGTAAACTGTTAGTTAAAGGAAACAATTTTGGTTTTCTAACTAATTTTCTTTTCACTTGTGTGGGTATACAGGCTTCCAGAGTAAAATATTAAACTATAAAAGCATTGAAAGCAACAGAAATTTTAAAAATTCATAGATTATGAAAATTCATTTCCAAATCATTAAATGATAAAAAATACAGAATATGTAAGAAAATTTTATTTCACTGAACAAAAGTTAGAAACATTCAAACTACAATGAATATTGTGAATAATATAACAAGTTAAAAAGAAGTAACAAAACATGAAATAAACAGTTATAGAAATTCATTCACAAAACAAATCACTGAATTTGTATAATATTAAAACTATTTATACTACAGAAAAATTTCTCAGGTATGTAATTTTATAAAAAAACATCAACAAAAAATTAATTTATATACTGAAAAGACATTAAGCTCAACTGTTTTGAAAGAGCAAAATAGGCTGAAGGTCCTACTGTAACTGAATTTTGTCTAGGTTCTGGACAATGCTGCAGAAATGAATTTCAAGAGCACATCAGATTAGTTAGGTCAGTAATTTATTAAGGTAGAGAGAGAAGAGAAATTGGAGAAAATAACAGATCCTGGGTCCCAGGTAGAGAGGAAGGGGCTGAAAAGTGACAAGGAGGACTGATTTACAGGTTACAATTCCCCATTATAGAATATAAATGCCCAGGTTTAACTTTCATGTTGATCCATGTGGGGGGACATGGTGAGAGCAGGGTGCAGAAGAGTAGAGCAGGGGTCAAAAAGCAAGAGAGAGAAAGAGAGAGGGTTCAGCCTTTGTGTTTGCTTTTTAAGCTATTAATTATTCCAACCTTTTGCTAATGACATGGGAGGAGTTCCAGGTATTTGCTGTTTTGACTGATTACCCCACCCATCAATCCCTCAGGAGGGCCCAATGATAAGGCCCCTGGAGAATATCAGGGGCTTCTCCCGGCTTCCAGAGGAAATCTCATTCTGAATAGGATTTCTTTTGAGGGTCTTCTAGCAGCCATCTTGGGGATTAACAAAGGGCAAGTAGACTTCTTGCCAGATTCCAGATCCATCTATTAATACCCTATCTAGCTTGCTTCAGTACTCTGCTTTTGAATGTTCAGGGACTGGTTGATATAGAGGGGAGTCAAACATGAGCATCACCCTGGATCCCTGAGCTCTGGCTGCTTTCCCCCCTTTACTCCCCAGAATACATGATGTAGACATTGCCCTGAACCTCCCCAGCCTCTGTTGTGGACTGCATGTGGAGTAGTGGGGACAAAAGTATCACCTGGGGAAAGCTGGATTTTTCCATTTTTCTGTGACAACTTTTGTCTGTTCTGATAATTTTCAAGTTTTAGCTCACTGAGCTTCCTGTCTGTGTCCAGAGCTGCCATGCAACTTTCTTGTGTTTTCCTATCATAACAACTTTCCTAATCCAACTTTCATAGTAAGAAGCAATTCTCTCCATTTCGTTTTCCAGATGTTCAGTCATATTTCTGTAAGTGTCAAGTTGTATTTGTGTAAAAGCAATGTAATACACCTTGTTAATTATTTTCTGTTTTCAAATGGTCAATTCCCTGCTGGATTGATTCATGGTGAAGTTGCAGGAGGTGTTATTGATGAACTTCTGGAAGAATTTTCAGTTTCTGGTGAAACTTGTGAATCTTCTCTTCTAGGTGTTCATTTTCCTGCTGTAGAGATGCTTGCTCAGTTTTCAGGTGTATATTTTTATATGTAAGTGCTGAATTGACTTGACTGTCTTTGAAAATTTTTTATATATCACTTTTTCCCCCTTTCAAGTTTGTTTAAAGTAACTTTTAACATTACAGCATTGATGAGGTTTGGTACATTCACATCTATTTTACAAATCTTGTCTCCATTCACAGATTCACACTTTTCCTCTAATTCCAAGTGGATAACAAGTATGTTTTCTTCACAGTCATCAGGCACATTTATCATCTTCAGAACTGTTTCAGTCAGATTTTAACTGGCTTTCTTTACCATTGACAAAGCGATCCATCTGCATTGTGGAATATTCAAGGTTTTTGTCATGTTCCTTCTGTTCCTGAATGCTTTCATTCCATCTAGTATCTTTCAAGGCATGCAGATTTAGCGTTTCCTGAAGCTGTGCATTTTCATCCAAGCCATTAATTATTTCCTCCTGGAATTGTTCTCCATTGTCCTGAGAAGCAATTAAGATGTTTTTGGCCCCAGCCTCCTTCGAGTGGAAGGATTTGGATGCCTCAGTGAGAGTCTGCGTGTGTCCTCAAAGATGAGGCATCATCACTCTGTTGAATGAAAATTTAGTGAGCTTACTTGTCTGTACTTTTTCAAGAATTTCTACTATATTTTTTCAATGTGAAGAGGAAATTGTGTGCATTCTTTTTAAGTGCTACCAAGCACAGAGTGTGTAACATTGGAGGCCTTGTCTCCACTGTAGGTGACCTGAGCTCTTTACATAATTTAGCTACCTTTCCAATCTTCTCACTGACATTAAGTCATTCTTCATGTTGAGCAGAAATGTGCTTGGCCAGCTTTTTCTCCTTCAAACTATGCCACCAGTCTTGTACTATGAGAGCAATCAAAATAGAACAAAGTAAGATTTCCAATGAAATCTCCAATAGACTTGGGCTTTGCTTCCAGAATTCTGAAAAGACTTCAGGATATTGTACACCTGCTCCAGGACTAGCTGCAAAGACATTTTTGTGGTCCCCAGTAGGACTTCCATGGCCCCAAGAACACATAGCTCTGCTTCTGGCCTGTAGCTTCTGGTCTATAACTGCTGGCTTGGAACTCTGTGAGTGTTCTATCTCAAAGAAAAAAAAGTGCCTGGCAACCAGGAGAGACCATAATTGGTTCTTCCAGGGGGGAAATAGTATGAGTGAGTTCTCCTTGACTTTACTCTGGTTTTTTTACAGATATAAAGGACTGTTGTTGTAATGTTCAAGGATGAAATGGAAAAGTTCATTACACTAAATACAGACAAGTCTGTTAGAGGAGATCACTCTAAGCCTGCATTGCTCCACATGAAACCTAGGTATCCACATAATGCCATGCCATCCCCATTCTGCACACTTGAAGATTCAGGGTATGGTGTGGTGGTACAATGTGGGGCATTCTGCAATGGAGTACTCCTGTACCCTTGTCCCAAGAGGCTATATATTCTTCAGATGTATAATTTATATCTATAGCCTCTGAGTCTAATTTTTTCTTCAGATTACCCAGAAACTCTGTGCTTGGGGCTGTCAAATATAGTTTGTTCTTGTTTATTTTTTGTATGTTTGGGTTTTTTTCTAGACCAATTGAAATCAATTTCCTATATCATTTGTAAAAACAGATGAAATCATTCAGAACAGGGAATGCCTTTACATTTCATGGATTTCCATAGAACCAGTTTATCTCCATTTAACCCTCATATCTTATATAGAGAAGATTGTCCATCAGTAGTGACCAAGTGTCCATAATCCTTCCAACCAGTCCCCATCATTTTCAGCACATGATTTCATGGCTACCAAATTTAACTGGGGAATGTCTCCACATCAAAAGTCATGTTCTGAAGTGATCATTTCAAATGAATCTTCATGTTTATGTCTTTTAATGAAACCTCACTATCCTATTTTCTTTGCAGTCTCACTCCACAAAAATGCCAGTCTATCACCTGTGATTTTGCCAAGAGAGATTCCATTCATATATCCTTTAAATGAAGAGAGAAATCAAGAATCATCAGCAAAGGCTGCTGGAGTCTGGGTGGGAAGGAAGTGAGGGGGGGAAATAGCTCAGGATGTTTTATTTCTTTGCGTTTATCATTCCTTTCTCTAAGTTAATAGAGAAAATGTAATTTTAAAAGTTACAACTGTCTCATAATGTAAAGTTTTAATTTATCTCACAGTAGTAGATCTTTTTGATAGTCAACAAACCTTTCGAGAGAATAATATAAAAAAAGGTGATAATGTTTTGGGGTAAAAATAAAATACAACTTTTGTGGGGGTGTGGGTTGATGCATCTTATCATAAATCCTAATTCATGTAGAATAATTTAATGAAGGAATAACCTAATCCAAGAATGTTTGCTGTAAGTGTTTTGGTTCAGTCTATATTTTCTCATAAAATAGGGAAAGAAAATTATACATCATTAGTTTTCTGGATATTTGTGAAATGCCAGGACCAAAAGAAATATTATATGTATGATCCAGGTACTACAGGGTATTTGTAGATTTCTTTCCCTTCAGCCACCAGCAAAAATGCTATTAACTTTTATACTTTTATATTTGACATTCTCACAGTATCTACCTGTCAACTCATCTCTGAATGCATATTATAAATTATGGAAAGCCTAATTTTTTTCCATCAGTTTTTTTATGAAGTATACAGTTACTGAATATAAAATAGAATTGAAAAAAAATGTCCTTTTTCTAGAGAAATTAAGACAGAAAAAATTAAATCTGATTAAAGTACAGAACACTTTAAACAATCTGATTCATCACTTCCAAGAAAATTCTACTTAGACATTTGGTAAACAATACACTATACCTTGATTTATTGATAATAGTGATGTAAAATACAGATGCACACAAAGCAACTTTTTTTATATTCAGAGTCTCAAAAATTACCTGAAGAATATAATTAGGCTTTTGTACCTAGACAATGGAAATTACAAAGATATGTTCATCTGCTATTACAAACATCTATAAATGATACATATATCAAAAGGAGAAAGAATTAAATTCAAAGTCAAATTCATCAGGGCAAAGAGCATTTAGAGATGCTAAAAATCAGGGAATAAAATAGAGATGGTGACAAGAGAAAGCTGATGCCACCCTGCCTCACAGATATTGCTAGGTCCTGGGCACTGGAATGATAGGAGCAGTTGGAAATGAGGGGAGAGGTTAGGCAAGGAAAGATGAGTTGCTCTTTTTCCTGCATAATGCAATTTGACCAGTCCTCACCCACTAGAAAACTTTTTGTCCTAGTACCTAAGAAATAGCAAAGAAAGTATCCATAAATTTGGATTTTTGTCTGGTAGTGATGGTGCACAGAATAAATATGGAAGCCAGGTTGTTGTGGATTAAATCATGCTCCCATCCAAAGACATGTTCAGGTAAAATCCTGGGTCATATGGGTATGAATCTATTTGTAAATAGGACCTCTGAATATGTCTTGGTTAAGTTGGGTCCCAAGTGAATGAGGGTAGGCCATAACCCTACATAGATAAAATTCTTTTAAGCAAAGAGAAGACACAGAGAGCAGCCAGAAGCTAGAAGTCAACAGAAGCTTGAAGAGAAAAAAGTTGTGTTCTCATTTTCATTTATCTTGAGTTATTACTAATTTCTCTTGTAATTTTTTCTTTGATGAGCTAATTGTTTAAGTGTGTTGTTAAGCCTACATATATTTGCAAAAGTTCCCATTTCCCTCCTATTATTGATTTCCAGCTTCATTCCATTTTGATCCAAGAATGTGCTTTGTATGATTTCAATCTTTTTAAATTTACTGAAACCTGTTTTGTGACAGAACCTGTGGTCTATTCTGGAGAAAGATCCATGACTAGTAGAGAGGAATGTATATCTTGCTGATTTGGGATGCAATGTTCTGTATATATTGGTTATGTCTAGCTCATTTATCATATTATTCATGTTTTCTCTTTTATTGTTGATCCTCTGTCTAGTTGTTCTGTCTATTGAAGTGAATGGCATATTGAAGACTCCAACTACTATTGTAGAGGTGTCTATCTCTCCCTTCAGTTTTGCCAGTTTGCCTCACGTATTTTGTGGCAACCTGATTAGGTGCATAGATATTTATGATTTTTAAATTGACAGCCAAACTCAATTCTGTGATTTCCTAATATATTGAACCCATAGATTCTTCTTGGAGCAGAGATCCCTGCCTGACCCCCAGGAAGATGTCCTTGCCTAGTGATTCTTTCCACAGAATTCTCCTTGACAGGTGCAGATTCACTATACTCGTCATGTTCTTACCTCTGAAGAAGGGGACTTCAACTGCCAGGACTCCTTTGCTCTGAGAGCTACCACATTGAACTGCAAGAAGTTGAACAACATGAGGAGTTAAGTGCAGTGTTTAAAACTTGAGTTCTGGCATCAGAAATCCTTGTTTTGAAAATGGGCTTGGTCTCTTCCCACCAGGTTAATCTTGGCATGATTCTTGACTTCTCTGTGCCTCTGTTTCTCTATTTGTAAAATTGTGTTAGTAACACTATTTGGCTAATAAAGTATGATTATTTCAAAGTACCCTATCAGTGCAACCCTATTTCTCATCATATAAACATACTGTAGCCTGAAGATGACTAAATTACTCCTTTCCTCTTATCTCCAGATACTGATTTCCCTGAAGTTAAAGACTGTATTTGAGTCAACTTGTTACACTCAAGGTTGGTCCAGGGCCTGATAAATCATAGGTAACAACACATACATGTTTCACTAAATTGAATGGAGAAAAACTAATCATATTAAGAATTCCCCTGTGAAGCCATTTGGTCCTGGGCTTTTCTTTGTTGGAAGGTTTTTGATGACTGATTCAATCTCTTTACTAGTAATTGGTTTATTGAGATCTATTTCTTGAGTCAATGTAAGTAGTTTGTGTTTTTCTAAGAATTTATCCATTTCATCCAGGTTATCTAATTTATTAGTATACAGTTGTTCATAGTATACTATTATAGTACTTTTCATTTTTTTGGGTTGGTACAAATGTTCCCTTTTTCATTTCTAATTTTTGTTATTTGAATACTATTTTTATCTTTGTCAGTTTAGCTAATGGATTGTCAATTTTATTGAGCTTTTCAAAGAACCAACCTTTGTTTTTGTTGATTCTCACTATGGTTTATTTTTTTTCAAATTCATTTATCTTTGTTCTAATGTTTGTTATCATTTTCCTCTGCTTGCTTCACATTTAGTTTTGTCTTCTTTTCCCAGTTCTTCCAGTTTTAAGTTAGGACTCTGATATGAAGTCTTTCTTCTTTTTTAATGTAATTACTTAGAGCTTTATATTTCCCTCTAAGCACTGTCTTTCCTGCATTCCATAAGCTTTTGTATGTTGTATTTTCTTTTTCATTTGCCTCAAGATATTTCCTACTTTTGCTTGTGATTTACTCTTTAACCAATTGGTTGTTTAAAAGCATGCTGTTTAATTTCTATATATTTGTGACTTTTACATTTCTTCCTCTGTGTTTTTATTTCTAGTTTCATTCTAGTGAGTTTTGAGAATATACACTGTATGATTTCAATATAAGATATTGCATCTTGTTTTGTGACCTAACATACAGTATGTCCTGGAGAATAAACCATGCGCTCTCAAGAAAAATTCATGGCATGCAATGGTCATTATATGTCTGTTATCACTAATTAGTTTAGAGTAATATTCAAGTCATGTATTTCCTTATTG
>JAQZBX010083121.1:0-13434 GCA_029593785.1 Cabassous unicinctus
GAAAGAATAATAGTAATAATAATACAAAAAAGGCAGAAGAGGAACCATGCAAAAGTTATGAAACTAAGTAATATGTGTAAAAAATCATAAAAAAAAATACAAAGGAATAAGAATAAAGATAGGTAGAATAGAAAAATATAAAGAGACAAAAAAAAATCAAATCAAATCAATTAATCACCTTGCAGTCTGCCCTCCGCAGGTGATATATCCAGTTCTAGTGAATAAAATAAAGGAAAAAGGAAAAAAATCCAAAACATGTAAAACAAAGCAGTAGAAGCTCAGTCTATAAGTTCCTTATCAAAAGTTACTAGCTGCATGCCTTAACTCTCCCTGGATCCCTTCTCTTAGGAGGTACCAGGACTCGAACCAGTGACCTTCCATATGCAAGGCAGGATTTCCCCAGTTCCCATTGGCAGTGATTAGCTTGTTTGCCCATTTTTGCTTTTCAATTTTTCCCCGTGGACAGTCACTGAATATTGGGATTATTGATGATGTGATTATTCATATGTCAAGTGAACAATTGAAATGCATTTCTTTTTAAATTCCCTGTCCAATAATTCCAGAGTCTCTGCCATATCTGACTTTGGTTGTTACACTTGTGCTGTCTCTTCAGACTAATTTTTGTCTTTTAGCATACCTTGTATATTTTTTATTGTTATTGAAAGCTGAACATAATGTATGGGTAAAGGAGTTGAGATAAATAGACCTTTAGTGTGAGGTTTTATGTTTATCTGGCTGAGAGTTAGGCAATGTTTCCTTTTTCTCACAACTGTAGGTATCAGAGGCTAAAGTTTCCACTAGTTTCTTTGTTTTTGTCTCCTTCGCTGTCTTTTGGTTTCCCTAGAGATTCCTTCTTAAACACGGACTGAGGTTTACTGGTCTGATAGCTTAATCCCCTGTTATTGTACAGGAGCCCTACTGATGTGATGGTGAAGTGTGGGAGGAGAGGAAGCCTTCTCTATCTCATGATTACATCACAGTCTTTTAGTGAACCCGTGTCCCTGGGCTGTGACCTTCATAAGTGTTTCTCAGCTACCACGTCATTAAGGAATACAGCAAGAATGAAGGGGACTGGATTTGGGTATTTCCTTTCTCCCACGTTGGTTAGGCTCTAATAAAATAGTTTCCCTTTAGAGCACACCTTTGTTAAGGAGAATAGAACATTCTGGGTGTATTTTAAAATGATTAATATTCCACTTCCTTTGAAGGAAGGAAGGAAGAAATTTTCCTCCAATCTGCACAGTAAGAGGTTCATGAGACTCCTGGAGGTAAATTTCATGAAAGAGTAGGGCCTGCTATGGCTGGGTCTCCAGGAGTTTTTATCTCTCAAGCTGTCCAATCTCGTTCTCATCTGAACAAAGTCAATTACCATTTAAATATTCCTACCAGGCTCCAGCAGGGGCTTCTGCTTCCAATAAGCTGTGATTCTAGTCTCTCCAGTTTTCAGGGCAGAAGTTTGCCCTGTGAATTCAATTCTCTGATGAATATAAGAAGAATGGGTGATGTCCCATTTGTTCAGCTTTTTTATTGTTGTGAGAATGGGAGTGAAAACTTCCAAGCAGAAACTGAAAGCCTACATTTTAAAATTAACCTTTGAAGTAACTCAGATAAACTTACTCATTTTTTAAGATTGGAAAAATGAGTCAGCAATGTTTAGTGGCATAGCTAGTAAGGCAAATTGGTGATAAACCTTAGCTCAGTTGCTTTCACAGATCATGATTTACCAAGCTTCTTTTCTAAAGTAAAGGGAAATACGTGGAAGCCTCGCAATATAATGAAAAGCCACATGAAGACAAATCCCACATATGATATAATGCTATGAAAAATGCTTAGTTGAACTTCTCACACCCCTTGCCTCCAGAATCACATTAAAGACCTCCACTGAACATTAAAGACTATTATTCTTTATAATAAATAAAAACAAAATATGAGAGTTTTACACCTGTATTTATCTTATATATCTCTTAAGAAACTCAATAATCCTTAATATATCCTAGGACATTATTAAATAGTTTGATAATTTCAGGATTAATATTTTCCATTCCGTGCTTAATATAAGTTTAACAGTTAAAACAAAGAGTAACTAATATCCTTATTTTTCTTAAATAGACATTTCTTTTATGCCTTTGTTATATAACAATTTAAAGAAAAAAAGTGAAGCACAGATATAATATTGTGAATATGTTTTTACCGTAAATTATTTATTATCATGTTTGTTGATCTTACTATTTGTAAAGAAGACATAAAAATGAGAACTATTTCTAATTACATTACTAATTTGGCATGTGTATAATATTTAAACACTAAAAATTCAGATATAGAAAAATAATATGAAAATAAGACCAATATTTATGGTCTTATTTACTGAAAATATTTTAAATATCAGATGTTTTTCTTTCAAAATGCCATTTGTTTAGATGAGTACAGAATTCCCATTCTTATAATTTACACCATCTACATTTCACAATGGGAATTTGTATTTGCTTCATATTTTCGAAGCTTCACACTCAAGTTGGCACTCTTAAAATATACATATTAATTTAGAGAATATAATTTGGTAATACTTTGCTATCTCCACTGATTAATTTATCAAACATTCTGTTCTCCTTCTCTGTTTTCTTTCCAAATTTCTCCTTATTTGGTATTTCTATTAAATACCAAATATACTGTATTCAGCATGACATGGTTATAAAATTTATTTACAATCAGGCCATATGGGCCCATATTCTCTATTGCCCTTTACGATTTAACCTCAGAAGCCACACAATGTCATGCTCTTTCAGAGGAGGCAGTTACAAAGTCCCACCAGGTTTATGAGGAGAAGACATAGAATCTACTTCTTTATGGGAGAGAGCAGTAAGGTTCTTGAAATACATGTTGGATGGGGAATACTATTGCAGCCATTTTTGGAAAATATAGTCTTCCACAGCTGCTTTCCCAGTATATGGGACCACAAAGATCAATTTTAATTAAATGAGGGAGTCTAAGGTTTTTTGTTTGTTCATTTATTTATTTTTTATAATAGTTCTATGAACTTTGTTACCAGTCTTGGGCCATAATACATTTTCTTCCTTTTCTCCCTCCTCACACTTAGCTTCTCTACAGGTCTATGATTTTCAAGTCTCCTGTATCTCCATTAATTAAATAAAAAGTTATTATATATTTGAAACTTAAGTGTGATTGCTTGAAACACTTTCTCAGTTATGTAAATCTTCATAATTATAGTTTTATATAATTTAATTAAGCCTACAACTTTTCAAGAATTTTACCATATTTTCAATAAACCATATTCCTCTACAAATTGTCTCCCTGAAATCAATTCATGTACCTTTGACTGCTGTTGTAAATTATATACAAAAAGCACCTAATTTTTGACATTAAGAGGATCTTACTTTTCATATAAATAACCTAATTTGACAAATTATTAAAACAAAGGATTAATGGACTAAACTTTTTGCTGTTACCTAGGTAGTTAATAGCAGAAAAACAAACAAATATTAACTGAGCACCTATTTTGTTCCAGGATCTGGGTTTCATATTGTGAATACAAATATATATAAAACTTTCATTCAACCAATACTTATGTACTGCACATTATGTGTTTTCTTCTAGGCACTGAGGATATAGCAGTGAATGATATACCCAACATGTTCTGTTCAAATTGGGTTTTCATATTAATGGAAATAGAAAATAAATTAATAAGCAATGTATATAATATTTTTGGATTCTGATAAGTGTCACAAAATATTATGAAACAATGAGCATGACAAACACTAGAGACAAGGAGATAATGGCAGTTTTACCTTTATGAAGCTATATTCTAGTGTGAATACACACATGATAAATAATTTTGTATAATTAGTACAGGTACACTTGGTGTATCACACAGAAGTATATAAAAGACACACAGAACATATGATAATTTATATTACCTAAACTTTCGTAGTCTCAGTTTATCTGTAAAATAATAAATCTTTTCCAATTTTCCATAATGGATCCATCTCAAAATATACTTACCTAATTCTAAAATAATATTTTGGTATTGAAAATGTTCTTAAAATGCAAAGTGTTTAGTATCAACGTGTTTGATGTCATTTTTGCAAAGGACCATAAAGTCATCAGCATTTTACAGTTTTAAAAATGATATAGGTATACAGTAACAAGGGATATTATTCCAATGTAACCCTTTTTATTGTTGAGTAGAAATATAGTCATTCTGAATATTCAGTTGTACTTAATGTTATAAACATTTAAAATCATTTTCTAAATAACAAACCAGTTCTTTTTCAGCACTAAAGGAAGCAGTGGACTATTATACTGAAGAAATTGAATTTTCATCCATAAATAATAAGTTATTCCTAACACCAAAGTCTGTTGCCATGTGTTGGAGCAAGATGCCTGCCAGTCTCTGCAAGGATTCAGCCTTCCTCTTCCTCTTAAGGCTCCATGGTCCCACCTTCTTTCAATCTCAGCTGTAGGCTGGCATAAGGCTCATCTCTCTTCCCAGGGCTCATTTCCCTCCAGGCTCTGCTCTCTGCTTTCTCCACAAGGCCAGCTGTAAACTTTCAGGAGAATGGCTCGGCTCCCTCCCCAGGGTTCTAGCATCAAAAATTAAACTCAATCCTCTGCTGTGTCATTTTCTGTGTGAGTTTCCACTCACCAAGGGGGCAGGGACTCAACATTCTACTGTCATGGATGAATCAAAGTCCTAATCTTAATTTAATCAAGCAAAAGTGAAACCTCTAAATTTAATACGATCAAAAGGTAGCACACCCAGAGGAACAAATCAGTTTAAAAACATAATCAATATTTCTTTTTGGAATTCATAAATAATCTCAAGCTGCCATAGTCATATTTTCTTTAAATTCTTTGAATTGAATTAGGAGTGTTGTGTGATTATTGCTGATTAATTGTCTTAAATCCTGTATCTCTTCAGGATATTTGGTTAGTTCCGTTGGCTGTGACATATCTTTCTGTTTCCTAGTATGGATTGTAATTTTTTGCTGATGTCTAGGCATCTGAATATGTTGGCAAATTACTCTGATCGCCAATTTCTCTCTCTTGCTTATTTTTTTTCACAGCTCTTCTTTGATATTTGGTTCAACTTACTCTAAGTTTTTTAAATTGCCCAGCTTATGTTATCAAAATTGGGCCAGGACTCACTAAAGGGGCCCATATTTTTCTTCCAGGGATTAGCATACAGAGAGTACCATTAACAGTTTTTAGTTTTTGTCCATGCAATTTCGAGACCCGGCAGCAGATGGCGGTCATCAGTACATTTTTCCATAGAAGTGTTTCAGTCTGGGCTTTCCTGTTTTGGTGTGTTGAATGTCCAGAGCAGAGATTCAAAGCAGGCTCTGCTAGCCGAATTCACTGAAGAAAAGCACCCCAAGCTCCCCTCCCTTTTCCTTTAAACCAGCTGTCAGGGAGGAAGATGACTGTTCCCCTCTCAGTTGGTTGCAGTGATCCAGGGGTTTCACACCAGCTTAATATCTTGGATGTGGGAGAGTGAGCCCTTCCCAGCCACCATAGGGACTTGGTAACTTGTTCGTTGTGTCGGCTTTCTCATCTCTCTGTCCCTCGCCCTCCTGGGAGTTGTGCAACACTGTCTTGGTCTACTGATCCCCAAAGCATGTCCCTCAGACAGCTTTTGGCTCTTTCTCTGTTGTTTTTGTGAGTTAATTGAGTTCTGCCTGTTAGTCCAACACCATCTTCCCACAATCCTCATGATTTAGTCTTGGTTTTTTTCATTGTGTTACACCAAATTTACTGAAGGATTAGTTTACTGCTTTCAGAAGGACAAGCTAATGTTTAGAAACTTGAATCAAGAAAGGAAAAAAAAAAATATTTGGACAAACAAGCACATGTCCATTGGGACTTATAAAACTTTATGAATAAGATTCATTTATCTAATAAATCCATCCAAACTTTTTACTTATCAAAATTCCAAACCAATATATTTTTGGGTCAAAGCCTATTGACGAATTCACAAATATGTGTTTCATGCTCTCTTTTGATAAGCCCCTGAGAAAGATGGGGAGAAAAAAGCATGTTTTTGTTTTTGTTTTGTTTTTTTCCTTTCAAGACGTGAATTCTTTAGTTGGGATAGAGCATATTTACAGCAATTAGTAAGATTTTGGAGTTAGAAAGACATGGGAAGACTCAAGGTTTGGGAAAGTCACTTAAACTCTCTGAGCCTTATTTTCCTCACCTATAAAATGGGGAAAAAATCATAACTATTTCATAGTTTTATGAGTAATAAAATGGTTAGCACAATTACTGGTATTCAATAATTGCTTTAAAAAGTCCCGCTACTGTTATCAAAACTGTGTGTTATTCAGTACAAAAAGAATTAAAATTTAACTTAATGTACATTTTCCATCAGAGACAAGGAAGATAGTCATCAAAGGTTGAGTTTTGAACTGTGTTTTCAAGTATGCTAGGCTGAAGAGTCAATTTTCAATGCTATTTTATATTAAAAACAAGTAAATGCAGTGACAATGATGGTGATTATTTGGCCAAGGAGTGAAACCAAAGATGGACATTAATTGAAAAAGAAAGCAAAACATTTTTGAAAGATTATTTCCTTCATCTATTATGTTTCCTTGTCCATACTCTATACATTTCCGGATAAAGACACAAGAAAGATTGAAAAGAAACAGAGAAAAGAAGACTGTGTTTATTTACATTTAGAGAACACAATTGTTTAGGAAAGAACATAGAGGCTTAAGTAGAATATAATTAACTGACTTTTCATTCCAGGGAAATCAGTTGTTGATCCTTTTTTTCCCTCTAACTAGAAGGGAGCTTTTAAACTTATCCTCTTGATACTGTCTTGAAACACTGGAACCATGTAATCTCTGTCTTCTTACTTGTGAAGAAAAGCTGGTATAGCCATCCTTGACTAATAAGTCACTAATCTCCAAGAGCTCTACGGATGATAGAATGATGACATAGGGGTGAAGCTGTATGTAAATTAGCAAAGGCAGCAATGCTTCTCAAGTCTTTGTGCTTATGGATCTCCTGGGAATTCTAAATGCAGTAGGTCTAGTTTGGGGCCTGAAGTTCTGCATTTCTTACAGTCTCCCAGGTGGTAATTGGGAGATTGTTGCTGATTGGCATGGGTCTGAAGGTCTCCAAGGATATCACAAAGTGGAACCAGATTCATGTAAGCTCCGGGACTTTTCCAACTCTGAGCCTTAGAATTATATTATTTTATGTCCACCTTCTATTCTGTCATTTACACATCTTTATTTCTTATATCTCTTCACTTGCAAAAATGTGTGGCCTAAATTTTGTAATCTTTTGGGTAATTATTGCTCAAGGTCATGAAGAGTGAATTGATAAGATATCAAGCACTTTACCAAGTAAATTTTAGAGATAGAGGTACATGCATTTTCCTCAAATGCATCGTGAAATAAGAGAACATTAATGTAATAAATAGTTATTTTGCTGCAGTTTTAAATAATTCAAACACACGTTTCCACTCAATTTTAAAAAAAGCTTTGGTGTGTTTTAAACCCCACTAATTGACAAAGTTTGGCACAGCCAGTGATACAGCTGAGCTGGAATTTGTGAAAAGGCCATAAAAATAAGCAGTTATGGCCTAGAAGAAGTTAGAGTTAATCTATATAATGAATGCTTGGCCATAGTTTCCAAACATTTCAGTTCTAGATCTTCTGCCAAATTGGCAATTGATGATAGAGGTTGTTTAAGGATTATTTTTCTTATTTTAGGATGTAGAAGCTGAAACTCAAATAGATTAAATCATTTATCCAAGTTCCCCAAATTAGCAAGAACAAAATCAGTACTCAAATTCAGGTTTACTGATTCCAAGTCTCTTATTATTTTGGCAAATGTGCCTGAGGTTATTGGAAAGACTTCCCTTGATACACTGATGCATTCAGCTAGATATTGGTAATTCCATTCCAATTTCTGTGGGAAATTCGCAGTAAAGATTTGTGCTTGTCCTAGGCATCTTTTCTGAAGTTTAATATTCTTACATTACTCTATACATTTCATAAATTTTGATATCTTTTATACTCTACCAATCTTCTTAATTTTATAGGGCTTCTATTTTTATTGGACCCTGCAATAAAATCATTGTTAATTTAATGTCTGTAAATTAATATTGCTTTTGAGTTCATCCTTACCAACTAGGCATAAAAGTATATTTTCCACTTAATTCTTAGTCTTTTTAAATCACTATCCTATCTATAATGGCTCAGGATTAACAAACCTAACTATTAATCTCAAGGTAAATTTATTTTCTTTATATTTTAAAATACATTACAAATTTCTGGAGCATTTATGGACAATAATTCTTTCCTGACAGTATTTTATCATCCTATCTGCAATAAATATAAATATATATACAAACATGTATTTCAAAGTACCATAATATCTTGACTTCCCTATTATAGCAAATCCACAGTAACCGAATCACAAATATAAATATTAAAAGTTTACATATTTTCTGGTGTTAATACAAGAAGAATTACAAGAAGAATTATGCAGTGACAAAGGAAATACACAGCAATGCAACATCATTCTGTTTTTTTTTTCTTTTTTTCCCCTCATTTGTTCAGAATATAATAATCATTTCTCTCCATGTCTCACTCAGAGAATTAGAAAGTAAATCTTTTGTGTGCAATCAGGATAAGAAAAAATCTGTAGTCACCAGCAAAGCCAAATATATTCAAAGTTAACCTCTTTTTAATAATTGGAGTCATGACCTTAGCATAGAATAAGTGAGTCATATATATACTTTCATCGATAGAAAATGCTGGCTTCTAATACAAAATATTTCTGAATTTTGCCTATGTTCAAACGACTGCTTTTCTCCAGCAGTGGCATTAGCCCAGCTAGAAGTGTTCCCTGATGCAGTCTAACTGACAGTCTGAATGTGAGGCCGAGCCACCTCACCGCCGGTTATGCTAACTATCCGGACTGTGTCCCTGGTCTAAGAGCAGCTGACGGTTTCCATTATGCTGGGTCACAGGATCATTGGCTGGTTACATTTCAAATGATCACAATCACATTTCCAAAGGTTCATTCTTATAATTTTGTGTGGGATGACATCAGTTACAAGGCAATGTAAGATGAGAAGTGCTTTGTCTTATTAGGTTGCTAAAAATCTTTTCTAGAAAAATTAAGAACTTGAAGAACTTCCAGTATCTGGGAAAACAGTAGTTATGCAATTTAGCATCTTGTGGTTGAGCCAGTCTCCATACAAATATATTTTGGTGGGAAAATATATTTTAACAGAAGTGCATTCATTTTCCATGTAGCTATCCTTTTTATTTAGTTATGAATAAAATAGTAATTCTTAAAAAGTAAGGCAATCTTTTAAAAGGTGGGCAAACCTTTAGATTTACAACTATTTGAAAAAATCTGTAGCTTATTGGCTATTTATAAGTATATGCAGATATACAATACTAAAATTATAATTCATAAATAAAACTTGAAAATTTTATGAGAAACACATTTAAATAATCACCATATTCTCTTTGTAGGCCAATCTTTTTAACCTATTATATTGGCAATGCATTGTTTATTTTTATTAATTGCCCTGGGTTGTCAACATTATCGTTAATAGATAGCAGGGGAAATCACAACTTTGTATATGAAGGAGGGACATAATTTCTTGTTTACTGTATCTGATGTATTATTCTTTATAAAACAGAAGTGATGTAGTTTCTATTTGAAGAAACATATATCACAGTCTAAATTTAGAGTGCCATCTAGTGATGGATAAGAGTTGTTTCAATAAATTATACAATTCAAGAAATAACATTTGTATAATGCTAACTTCAGTTTAGATTTTTTAAACATGAGTAAAGTGACTTAGAATAGTGACAATGAATATAATAGTTAAATAACATGATAACTGAATACATTTTATTTAAATTACCAGGCATTTGGAAAAAAAAATAGTACAGCTTCCAGTCAAGTTCTGTTCACTACAAATCTAGGTTATTATATTTAGTATTTAAACCCATTTGCTATGCTATGGTGAGTGCATGTTGTTTCATCATGAATTTTGTTTATGGACACACTGATCAGTCTGCTATATATCAAAAGCAACAAACCAACCATGTATAACTAAAACAAAACAAAACAAAACAAAACATATGGGAAAGAGTCATAATTGATTCTATTTTAGCTTCAGGATCTTCCAGTAATCAGTACCCTTCCTTTAAAGTCACCCTGGCTACTAAATGGTGAAAGAACAGATTTTAGAGGCCTTCAATGGGTCTCAGGGACCCTGTGCCCCATTAATCCCACCTGATCCGATGGTTGTATCCTAAAATCTTTATGTCTGCTACAGAATCACTGACTTTACAGTTCTTCAATTATGTCTATTAATACAATCAGTCCAATATGAGGCATTTTCTTAACCAAGTAGATTTTTTTGTTTTACTAAATAGCATAGGATTCACATTATGCCCTAAATAACAGAATAAGCTACACTTTTTATTTTTAAGTTGTTCTTTTATATGATCAAGTTTCTGATAGAATAATATAATTGATATTTTTGGCACAATTTCTTGAAAGGGACTGATATATGATCTATTGAATACCAGGAAAAGGGCTTGAGTTCCTATTTATTCAAATAGCATTGTTCTAATTTAGGATCAGACTCAATTTAATATTTTTGGGGAGATTTGCCAGTAACTTGCTGTCATCATAGGAAGTGACTTTGTCCCATTCATTTAATCACTGAGCAAGTCATGAGGACATACAAAAAAATGAAAATAGTTGTCTTTTCCTTCACGAATATAGAGATTTTTCGGAAGATTATTACTTTACTTCACCTTGAGAAAAGGAAAAGTGAAAGTCATTCTTAATAGGTTGTGTCTTAGAATGTACTATTTTCAGTAAATGAATTAGGGATAACTTTGTACTTGACAGTAAAAGTGAGCCTTGGGCAAATTGTATTCCCTACCCATAGTTGATATTTATTGTTTCTCAATCCTTTTTACTAACTTTACTCCACTTTCCTTTTCAAGAATTACTGTTTCCCAATTTGCGTGGCATTGATAGAGTTGTAAATCCAGGTGACTATCACACAGTGCCGCATCCTAAAGGAGTCCCTCCATCTGATCAATTTTCCCAAAACTTTCTTCTACTCCCAGGTTATAATTAATGCTTAGTCAATCAGATGCCCCAGGCAAGTATTTTAAGACTTTACAACATAACCAGGACAGAAGAAAGGAATTGGATTTGAGTTTATTCTACCTAAACAAGAAAATTCAGCACTAGCTTTCTGTCTCCAAAGCATCATCATGGCTCCTTTTTGTTAATTATCCAATAAGGCGATTTTGATTATATTCCATTTTCAAAGTTTTCTTAATCCACAGTTTCCAATAACTTACCCTTGACCAAGCTATCCAGGTGTGAAGTTCATTTTTACAGCCTAAGAACCATAATGATTATTATAATGGTATTTTGCAAATAATTGTATAATGCCTGGTATATAGGAAAATTCACTTTAGAAGGAGTTGAATCTAAAATCTCACCTTTGTGAATTGGTCCGGAAAATAGATACACCAATTAAAAGACATATAAATCAAACTTTCATGTCTAATATATCTTAGGATATATTGCTGAAGCAATGAGCAAAAGGAGCTGCTTCTGATGAACAGGTGCACGGATTGAGAAAACCCTTAAGAGTGAGCCTTGACAATGAGGCTTTGCACTTTATGTTTAATCAAAAGATGACTTACAAAACCCATGGAATTTAATTTGGAGTAATTTATGGAGTTCCCAGAAGCAGGCAAATCATGTTCTAAGAAAGGGTTAGCAACTTCCATTTATTATCTCATAGTTTTGTAGGTCACAAGCCCTTTCCAGAGTAGTCTTTAGAATTACCTGCCAAATATTTCTAACTCCCAGAATTTAGACACATGGCTCGATAGTACTTCATAGTGTCTTTAGAATTGAGTGGGGGCCGTGACTAAATAAGACTACTAAGTGTGAACAGAAGTAATGAGTGCCATTGCCAATTAAATGATGTGACTCATTTAATTGGCAATGCCAGACCCTCCAGGGCTCGCTCTTTGCCTCTAATACAGTAACCAATAAATTTTAAATGGTGGTTATTCTGTCCAAACAGGTTCTTCAGTGATTATACTGTGCAAACTTCCCTGAGACACCAAGTAGGAAATGTAACCTGGGAGACTTTTGTTGTTTTTGGTACTGAGACTTGGGAATTGTTTGTAATTTCAACATAACTCATCATAACATAACTTACTATATTCTGACTAATACAATCAGTCACATACCCCATCAGTGTACACCCTCAAGACTAAGAATGCAACTGCTTTGAACACCAGAGATGGATAATTGGTAGTAATTAACTTTCTTTTTTAATGGTCATATTTGAGTATTTTTTTCAGTCAGCCAATTTTAGTTGTCTATTTCTAGACCAAATTCTACCAACAAACTTGTCTAAAAACAACTATTTTAATTTGCGAAGAATGGTGGTTAAGGGTTATGGGAAGAGCTAGACTGGGGAATTTGTGATTCTTTTGGTGTCAGCTGGGGCAGCTGTGAATGGAGGGTACTCTTCTCGATGGTACACTCACATGTCTAGTGTCTCAGTGCTTTTTAACCTCTCTGTCTCCCCACATACACAATTCATGGTCTCTTTGTGTCTCTTCTTGTGAGGACTTTCATGTGACTTGTGCTTCTCTTAACTTGGTGGTCTTGGGTAGTTACATTTCTGCCATGGAAGCTAAATCCTCAGATGCAGGAAGTAGGAGTTATCAGGTCAGTTAAGACATACACTCAAAAGCAACAGAGCATAACTTCTGCCATATTGTTTTAGTCAGTGCACAAAGCCCACCAAGTTTTAAGGGGATAGAGAATTAGGCTTCACCCTTGGTGGAAATTGGCAATTCCATTACATGGGATGGAAGAATTTGTATTTATCATTGGAAAATAAATCAGCCATATATTCCATATTGTTTAGTTTAGGAAGAATGGCATGCTAATGAGCTCAAAGAACAATTGTAGCAAGGCATTTGTGCATCCTAAGTTTGAAAAATACATACAAATAACTGTAATAAAATATATATGTAATACAACATATAAATGTGGTGTAAGAAGAAATAGAATGAAATGTTTATTTCTAGGGGTTAATGGAAAGATTTATATTAGTTTTCCATTGCTATTGTAACAAATCTGAACTTAGTGGCCTATAGCAACTTCCATTTATCATCTCACATTTCTGTAGGTCACAAGTCCAGGTAGCTTAGCTGATTTCTCAATGTGAGGTCTCACATGGTCAAAACAAAGGTATTGGTAGCACTGCATTCCTATTAGAAGCTCTGTGAAACAGTCCACTTTCAAGCTCAATCAGTTTTGTTGAATTCAGATTTTTTTTTTTTTTATAAATTCACTTTTTTTCTTTTCTGTGTACAGTTCTGT
>JAQZBX010083122.1:0-13434 GCA_029593785.1 Cabassous unicinctus
TATCTTTTTCTTGACTAAGTGCTTGAGCAAGTACTTCTAACACAATGTTAAATAAGAGTGGTGACAGCGGGCATCCTTGTCTTGTTCCAGATCTTAGAGGGAAAGCCTTTAGCATTTCACCATTGAAATGTTATCTTTGGGTTTTTCATATATACCCTTTATCATGTTGAGAAAGTTTCCTTCTATTCCTATCTTTTGAAGTGTTTTTATCAAGAAAGTGTTCTGTATTTTATTGAATGCTTTTTCTGCATCAATGGAGATGATCATGTGATTTTTTTCTTCAATCTGTTAATGTGGTATATTATATTGATTGATGTTCTTATGTTGAAACATCCTTGCATACCAGAAATGAAACCCACTTGGTCATGGTATATAATTTGGTTGATGTGTTGTTGAAAACGATTTACAAGTATTTTGTTGAGGATTTTAGCATCCAGGTTCATTAGAGAGATTGGTCTGTAGTTTTCCTTTCTTGTGGCATCTTTATGTGGCTTTGGTATTGGGTGATGCTGGCATCATTGAATGAGTTAGGCAATGTTCCCTCTACTTCTATTTTTTGGAAGAGTTTAAGCAGGATTGGTGTTAGTTCTTTCTGGGATGATTGGTAGAATTCACCTGGGAAGCCATCTGGTCCTGAGCTCTTCTTAGTTGGGAGGTTTTTGATGACTAATTCAATTTTGTTACTTAGTCTGTTGAGTTCATCAATTTCTTCTTTCATCAATGTAGGCTGCTTGTGTGTTTCTAGAAATTTGTCCATTTCACCTAAGTTATCCATCTTGTTGGCATACAGTTTTTCAAACTATCCTTTTATGATACTCTTTATTTATGTGGGGTCAGTGGTGATATTACCTTCCTCATTTATTATTTTATGTATTTGCATCTTCTCTCTTTTTTCCTTTGTTAGTCTAGCTAAGGATTTGTAATTTTATTAATCTTTTCAAAGAACCAGCTTTTGGTTTTGTTAATTTTTTCTAGGGCTTTCTTGTTTTCAATTCCATTTAGCTCTGCTCTAATCTTTATTTCATCCTTTCTACTTGCTTTGAGATTAGTTTGTTGTTCTTTTTCTAATTCCTCCAGGTGTGCAGTTAGGTCTTTGATTTTAGCTCTTCTTTTTAAATATAGGCACTTATGGCTATGAATTTCCCTCTCAGCACTGCTTTTGCTGCATCCCATAGGTTTTGATACCTTGTGTTGTCATTTTCATTCGTTTCAAGGTAGTGACTGATTTCTTTTGCAATTTCCTTCTTGACCCCCTGATTGTCTAAGAGTGTGTTGTTTAACTTCCATATCTTTGTGCCTAATCTGGTTCTCTGCATCCTACTGATTTCCAGCTTCATTCCATTGTGCTCAGAGAAACTACTTTGTATAATTTTAATCTTTCTGAATTTGTTGAGAGTTGTTCTGTGACCTAGCACGTGGTATATTCTGGAGAATGAACCATGTGCACTTGAGAAGAATGTATATCCCACTGTATTTGGGTGTAATGCTGTGTATATGTCTATTAGGTCTAGATCCTCTAACATATTATTCAAGGTCTCTGTTTCTTTATTGAGCTTTTCCTGAGATGTTCTGTCTAATGGTGATATTGGTGTATTAAAGTTGCCCACTATAATTGTAGAGGCATCTATTTCTCCACTTAGTTTTTCCAATGTTTGCCTCATGTATTTTGAAGTGCCCTGGTCTAGCACATAAATGTTTATGATTGTTCTTTCTTCTTGATAGATTACCCCTTTTATTAATATATAGGGTCCTTCTTTGTCTCTTACAATAGTTTTGCACTTAAAGTCTATTTTTTCCTGACATTAGTATAGCTACTCCTGCCCTTTTTTGTTATTGTTTGCGTGTAAAATCATTTTCCAACCATTCACTTGCAACCTCCTTGTGTCCCTGGGTCTAAGGTGAGTTTCTTGTAAACAGCATATAGATGGTTCATATTTCCTTATCCATTCTGCCAATCTGTGTGTCTTGATTGGAGAGTTTAATCCATTAACATTCAATATTATTACTGTCAAGGCATTACTTACATTAGCCATATTTTGTTTAGGTTTATATATGTCATATGTTGTTTCCTCTTTTTCTCTTTTTAGTTATTCTTATGAATAATCTTCCTTCCTACACTCCCTTCCAACCTTCTCTCTCCTGTTTTTTCCTTTCAACCTGCAGAACTCCCTTTAGTATTGCTTGAATGGCAGGTTCCTTGTTGACAAACTCTCTTAATTTCTGTTTATCTGTAAATGTCTTGAACGCTCCCGCATTTTTGAATGCCAGCTTTGCTGGATACAGAATTTTCTTTTATCACCTTAACTATGTCATACAACTACCTTCTTGCCTCCATGGTTTCAGATGAGAAATCAGAATTTAATCTTATCAAGCTTCCCTTGTATGTGATGGGTCTCCTTTCTCTTCTGCTTTCAATATTCTCTTTGTCTTGAGCATTAGACTATTTGACAAGTATATGTCTTGGGGTAGGCCTGTTAGGATGTATACTATTTGGCATACGCTGCACTTCCTGGACATGTATATCCATGTCCCTCAAAAGAGTTGGGAAGTTTTCAGCCATTATTTCCTCCAACACTCCTTCTGCCCCCTTTCCTTTCTCTTTTCCCTCTGGGATGCCCATAATGCATGTTTGTCCATTTCATATTATCATTCAAGTCCCTGAGTTCCTGCTGGATTTTTTCTTTTTATCTATCTGTTCTACTATCTGTTTGATTTCAGATCTATGGTCTTCGACATCACTAGTTCATTCCTCTGTCTGTTCAAATCTGCTGTTATGTGCTTCCAGCGTATTTTTTATTTCTTGCATTGTGCCATTCATCCCCATCATATCTGTTATGTTTTTATGTATGTTTACAATTTTTTCAGTATGTTCCCCCAGTGTCTTCTATATCTTTTATCTCTTCCTTCACGTCATTAAGTTGAATCATGATATTTATTTGGTCATCCTTGATTAGTTGTTCCACATTCTGCATCTCCTTCTGTTTTTTTAGTTTGTTTGTTAGACTGGGCCACATCTTTCTGTTTCTTAATATAGCTTGCAGTTTTTTACTAGGTCTAGGCATCTGCTTATCTTTATGGGTTTATTCAGTTGGTTAGCTTCTCTTTCTATTCTAAGGTTTTATTTTGTTGGTTTTGTGTGTGTGTGTGTGTGTGTGTGGTAAGGTTCCTTTTTGACACTTGGTTCCTCTTATTCTATATCTCTGCAGTTGTCTGTGTTCCCTTGGGGAAAAAAATTAGGACCAGAGAAAAGGAAAGAAATAAGAAGATAAACAGAATGATGGTAATAATAATAATAAAGGTAGAAGAGGAACTGTACAAGAGCTAGGAAAATAAGTAAAATGAGTAAAAAAATCATTAAAAATACAAAGGAATAAGAATTTAAAAGGTGGAATAGAAAAAATGAAACAAGAAACAAAATAGAAAAAAATAGAATGAATTAAAAGGCCAGAAACTTAAGATGAGAAGAAAAGGGGGGAGAGGGAGAGGGAGAGAGAGAGAGAGAGAGAGAGAGAGAGAGAGAGACCGACCAAACAGGAAGATGTGGAATGAAAGAAAAGCAACAGAAGATGGAAAAATGAAGGAAAGAAAAGTAAAGTATGTAGAAAATATAAGTCAAAGAAAAAAGGAAACAAAGAAAGGGAAAAGACAAGAAACAAAAATAAAACAAAAACAACAAAAAAACAACCGAGGAAAAACAGGCTTCCCTCTTTGGCTTTTAGGGAGCTTGTCAGCCTGCTAGTGCTCATCAATCACTCACCCTGCAGCATGCCCTGTGCAGGTGGGGTACCTGGTTTTAGTGAACAAAAGGAATAAAATAAAAAGATTTTTTTTAAAAAGATAAAAAAAAAAAACCCTACAACAACAACAAAAAATTTCCGTCTATACCTCCCCTGTCATAAGGTGCCAGCTGGTGCCTGATAACCCAGTGGATCACTCTCTGGATTCCTATCTTAGGAGGCACAGGGAATTGAACCAGAGACCTTGTATGTGTAAGGCAGGAGGTCCTACACTGAGGAACCAGCTCTACAGGCTAAGTAGGCTTCTGAAAGCTTATCTGGTTCTTCCTGTCCCCTTTTCTTCAGGAGTTGGCCTCTAACAGTTTGCCAGAGGTGGGGTGGTTAGGCACCTGTCTCTGCCCCCTCGTGGCCTAGCTCCTCTCTCTCCCAGGGTGTCTGGGTGTGACAGCCTGCCTGACCAGATCCCCCATCCCTTCTCCCTGGGATCACCTCAGTGCTGGCTGGGGTCTTTTTTGAGATTCGAAGGAGGGTCAGCTGGTCAAACTCACTGAAAAGAAACAACTCTCACCTTCTGCCAGACCCGTCTTCCTCCCACTCAGTTGGCTGCAGTGAGTCAGGGGTTTTACCGAGGTCATTTGCATTGAGAGTGGGACATATGTGTTGTTCCCAGCCACAGGGGCAAATAACTCATGGTTTTGTTTGCCCTCTTTGTCTCTCTTCCCGCTCCCTCCTGGATGATGCACAGCACTTCCCTGTTCTGCAGATTCCCAAAGTAGCTCCCTTGGGTAGCTTTTTGCCGTTTCTCCATTGTTCTTTGTGAGAGAGTTGAGCTCTGCCTACCTACTTCAACATCATCTTCCTGGAAGTCCCTTCACCCATTTTAAAATTGGGTTGTCTTTTTATTGTTGAGTTGTAGGAGTTTATTATATATTCTGATTACAAATCCTTTTTCAGATAAATGTTTTGCACATATTTCTCCCATTCTGATCGGTTGTCTTTTCTCTTTCTTGATGGTATCATTTGCAGCACAAAAGTTTTTTAATTTTGATGAAGTCCAATATATTCATTTTTAAAAACAATTTATTGAAGTATATCATTCATATATGAACATACATAAACTGTAAGTGTTCAGTAAACATTGTGAACTTACAAAACAAACACGCATAACATCACACAGGGCTCCCACATATCACCCCCCACACACAAACACCCTTCATTGTTGTGAAACATTTGTTAACACATCATGAAAGACCATTGTCAAAGTATTACTACTAACTATAGTCTGTATCTTCCTCCCCTATATATTTATTTAAGGACTTATTTATTTACTTTTATCCATTTTTACACCCCCACCCCCCATTTTTGCTGTTTCTGTGTCCATTCTCTGTTCAACTCTGTGTGACCATTTCCTACCCTCTCTTCTCATTCTTCTCCTCCTGTCTTCACTGGGATTTGATCCTTGGAACCTCCGATGTGGGAGAGAGGCATCCTACCACCTGTGCCACCTTAGTTCCTGGTTTTTCGGTGCGTCTCGTCTTGGCTCTCCCTTGTGTCACTCTCCTGTTACATCCTCATCTTGCTGCGTGGCTCGCAGGGCCTGGCAGTGCACCCGCACGTAGGGCCTGGCGGCTTACCCGTGCACAGGGCCTAGTAGCCCACGTGCCTTCTATATTTTTCTTTTTTTAATTTTTACCGGGAGGTCCCAGGGGTTGAACCCAGGTCCCTCCATATGGGGGACAGATGCCCAACCACCTGAGCCACATCAGTCCCCCTGCTATATCTCTTAAGGTTGACCAAAGATATCCAAAGTTAGTCTTTTCCCATACAGGATGGTCATATAATAAATCAGGGTTAGTAACACCAGCATTCTAAAAACCAGACCTAGAGAGAAAAACTAGGTCTGGGGACACATGCATGGTTTCTAATATAACAAATGTTTAGCCTACCCTGATTATCACAAAATCAGGACAGCAAGAATATTTGCATCATATTCATATTTTTGTTGTTGCTTTTGGTTTTGGTGTTGTATCTAAGAAACTATATTCCTAAATCAAGGTCAGGAAAATTTATACCTATGTTTTCTACTGAGAGTTTCATAGGTTTTACTCTTACATTTAGGTCTAGGGTTCATTTTTTTTTTCTTTTTTCTTTTTCCTTAATTGTAGAACAGTGCTTTAAAAGAACTTTTTCAGAGAATCAGATTCCTTAATTATTTTTCTCATTCACTTCAGTATATTTCTGATTCATTCACGCCATAGTGTTTCTATTTTAAAGTAACGAGTCTACTATGTGTGTACATTGATTCTCAAGGCATCAATACATTTGCATACTTTGAGATTAATCTTTGGATTTCTGTTCTTCTGATTCTCGTGACCATTTCTGGGAATACAAGGAAGCTTCTGTTGGCAATGAACATGCAGAAGCAACAAGAGCATCTCTAAATCCCTGAGATGTGATTTGAAACAGTGTGGTTGATTCCTTCTGGCTTGGTGACTTATACACTGTTGCCAGCCTATGCTTTCCGCCCAGTGAAAGATTAACTGTATTGTAGCAGCATGTCCCCAACTTTCCCCTAAAGCAGGAACCAGTGGGGCCTAATTTCTATCCACCTTTGTTGTCATCTGATGAGTTAAAATTACAAATAACTCTGGTTATTTGCTGGGCTAGGCCATGTAGCAATTGGGTATGAAGTGATGGGTCATCTAGGTCGTGACAAAAAGGAAAAGCAATACCATCTACCGTCACTAATGGAATCCTCTCCCATGTGTAAGATGAAGATGCTGAATGCAGGCAGTAGCAAGCTCTATCACTCCGTCACCTGAAAAACTTCCCTACCAATAAAAATTGCTTCACCTGCCACACCTCCAAAACATTCCAGTGGCTGCACATCTACTGCAAATTGCACACTTTGCTGAGCTCTGAGTGGTTCATTTCCAGGAGTTCCTCAGTAATCTGGAAACCTGCAGAGACTAATCTCACCTGCACTGCTGTGGACAGCAGGACACTCCGTAAATTCCACTGCATTTCAAAGTGGGATGCTTGAATGCAGTCCCCATGCGGCCAAACTCTTGAGTTCATTTTGTGTATGGTATGAGGAAAGATGAGGAAAGGGGCCAACTTTTTTTCTTTTTTTTTTTGGCATATGTCACCTTTTAAGAATAGTGAAAATCCCTCAAGCCCTCTTTCTAGCCTTGTGCTGTCCCATTGCAACCCTGCCCTGGCCCATATTCACTTCTCAGGACACCCGACGGTGACTAAATGCCATTTGGGGAAAGATGAGCACAGAAAGCATGAAACCAAGCACCAATAGACTGAGTGGCCAGTTTCTGCCTGAACTGGCAGCATCTTTTTTGCAGTTGCCCACCTCCTCCCTGGTTGTTTAATTGGGGGCATCATTGCACTGGGGACATCCTAGGCCTTTATAAATATTGAATGACAGGTTGTGCCCAGTGCTCTTGTCCTTGGCAGAGCACTGCCTGGGGAATAGCTTAAGGCCTGGTGCTTTCCACGTGCCAGACACACACAGTTGTGGGGCTTTTACCTGCGCTCACTCAGTGACCAGGGTGCTTGCCAGCACATCACAGTGCGTGGCTGGGCCTTCACATCAGTCCCAGCTCAGCTGGCACCTCCCTTTGAGGGACGAGAGTGGAGGCAGCAAGGGGAGGCCAGTCAGCGGTGGAAGAGCAGTTCTGAAGGAAAGGAATCAAATAGAGGAAGAAGGTGGCATAAGTGGAAGAGAAGGATGTCAGGGTGACAGAGAATCTTATAGGAGCGAAGTGAGGAGGGAAGAGAAGAGTTATAGGCAAACGGCATACCTGCCACGCCCCTCTCCCGCTGGCACCGGGCAAGGGGACCACACAGTCGTGCTCGAGGATGCAGCTAGTCCAGCAGGGCTGCCAAGGGCTGTGCACACACGTGTGTGATGAGTGTGTGTGTGTGTGTGTGTGTGTGTGTGAGGGCTGCGTTGGTGTCTTCCCCTCTCTGTGCTCCCCCTTCTCTCCTGCTGCCCTGGAGCGGCTCCTTCCCAGGCTGGGCCTCAGGCTGGGTGCTCACCCAGGCTCTGCTCCAGCCCTTCGGGGGGGCCTCCACCAAAGTCTGACTATCTAATCAGACAGCATAAATCTCAGCTCTGGGTTACACAAACCACATGATTTATTTGCATTTTGGTCCATTAGCCTTCAGTGCTTTAACATTAAAAGGGATAATTGAGGGTCTCAGGTACCTTGTTGGGTTGGGGGACAGAAGGGGCACAGGACAGAGGATTGTCTTATTGCTCAAAAGCCACTTGGGCCTTCTCTGCCTCAGTCCCTCACCTTGAATCCCAGACAGGCCGAGCCAGGGTCCCAGCCCGAGAGCAGAGGATCTTTTCAATGTTCCTCTGGACTCTAGTCTCCAGCTTTGTCACAGGTCTGCTCCTCCCTGCCCAGACCTTGAGCTGGAAAGAGGAATGTGGAGAGATGGAAGGAGCACAGAACCAGGAGCCAGGGAGAAGGGCTTCAGCCCTGTTGAGCCACAAACCAGCTCTGTGCCTCTGGGAATTAACTCCCCTCTCGCCACCAGGCCTCATTCTCCTGGGTAACATGAGAGATTCGAGCTAGACTTGCCAGGTCCTCAACTCCTAACTCTGATTTTCCACACATCGTTCTCCGAGGCAGAGTTGATTGCTCTGGGCTTCCACGGCTGGGCTCCTCATTCCTAAGCTGACGTCTCCTCCTCCCTTTGCAGGGCATCTGGGCTCTGCTCCCCCACGTCCTGACCGCTGTGTATATCTCAGAGGGGCCAGATGCTGAGTCCCGTGGCCGGCTCAGCCAATTACCAGCTCCATGACCTGGGGCAAATTACTTAGCCTGTTTGTGCTCCGTTTCCCCATCTGTATAATAATGGGGATGATAGAACTTTCTTGCAGGGATTTTGTTAGTATTAAGTGAGTTCCTGGTAGAGTTTTCAGAACAGTGCCTAACACCTGGGAGAGGTGTGCAGGTGCGCAGGTGCACTGCTAGCGTCACTGCCACTCCTGTGTTTCCAGCTGCTCGTGCACACTCCCCAGGGCAGCCAGAGTCAAGTCCACTGCTGGCCTGCTTCCTGCTCCCGTGGGCTGAACCCCAGTTCCTCAAGCCTCATCCTGCTTTTCTTCGCGTCTCCCCTCGGAGCTCCTGGTCTCCGTCCTCCTGCCCCAGGCCTCTAGTCCACATGCGGTCGTGTAGGGGTCAGGACTGGATCTTCTGCCTTTGTGCTTTTCTGTTATAGAAATCAGCATATCCAAAACCAACATTTATGTACCCATGAAGTCCCTCTTTAGCCCATAGTTAAAATAAAACCACCTTGCTTTATGTGTTACAGCCACACGTGACAGGGTACACATTGAGATTCCCCACAGTCTCTCTTCTTCTAGCTGTCCCCTCCATCCCTGCTGTCTACTTTTAAACATATCACTCTCTAGTAGATTGTAGATTGCTTTAAATTATTGGTTTTGTTTAGTTTGTATAGTTTATAAATGACACCTATGGGTAAACTTGAGAAATACAGACTATATGAGACATAAACAAAAGTTGTGTTCATCTACTAATCCTACAAGTTAAAATACATGTACACATGAACAACGATGTGCTTCAATATTTTCAAAGACACTTAGCTAACAGAATATTTTTAGTGACAAGTTTTAAGGAAGAAGCTAAACATGGTTATTTGCCATGCCTCTAATTTAATAATACTTTATTTCTGTCATAGTGAACAAGTATCCACTGTACTCTTAGCACTGACATTTCTACGTCCTCCATCACCTTTTCTCTGGGCCAAGATGTTGCTTGAAAAAAATAGTTGCGTTATCAAATGCTGAATTAAACAAATTTACACTAGCTTCTTTATTGCAGGACTTCTCAGAACCTTTAATTGCTAATACAATTCCCTTAAAAAGGGAAGACAGTGTGTAGCATTGCCCAAACTCAACTATAGAAGAATCCCATACCCCTTCCTTCCTTCCTTCCTTTCTTCCTGTTTCTTTTCTTTCCTTTCTTTCTTTCCCTTCCTTCCTTCCTCCCTCCCTTCCTTCCATCCTTCCTTCTTTCTTTCCTCTCCCCTCCCCCTTCCTTCCTTCCTTCCTTCTCCCCTTCCTTCCTTCCTTCCCTCTCCCCTTCCTTCCCTTCTCCCCTTCCTTCCCATCCTCCCTCTTTCCCTCCTTCCTTTGAAAAGAAGAATAGCTTTAAATTATCTTGCTTTGAGTTAGGGCTCCCGGGAACCCAGTGTGGGAAACACTGCTTCCTATCAAGCCATCCATATTTTCACCTCGGTTATGTTATGCCGCATGACTGATAGCACAGGATTATGAGACTTGGGGCTGAGTTGAGGAGTGCAGCTTGTAGCTATTACTGACTTCTGTGTGAAGAAAACCTAGGATGAAATAGGACTGGTCATGAATTAGAGCACAGGCTTCACATCTTGGCAGTGCTGCTTGAATAGATGTGAATTTGGAAAATCACAGCTAAGGCTGTTTCCTTGCCTACAAACCCTGCCTCTCAGGATTGTTGTAAAGAGTAAATGACATTGTATATGAAAGCACTTAGTTAAATATGAATACTCTAAACAAGTAATTTTAAGGTGTTTATTGGTATAGGGACAAACTGAAATATTGTAACCTTGTTAATACTGTGTTTTATCAACTTGGCTCAGGCTCGGTTCTCCAGACTCCATACACCTTTCTAACCGACAAACACTGTCGTCACTCCATAGAACCTCCTGGGGAGAAACATCAGCACCCGCTATGCTGTGCCCAGCCCCTCCCACCGTGGGAACCCAGTCCCCTTCATGTTGGAAGTCCTACTGCATACAGATGCCCAGCTGCTAAGCCAGGAAAGCTGCCCCACACCCACTCGTCCTAGAAAGTGAAAAGCAGTCAGGGATGCCATTCGGGCTTCCATCTCCCCCACCTCCATCAATAGGTCTTCACTGAGTGTTGCCAGAGCCCAGCCCTGCAGGAAAATAGCGTAGTGGCAAGCGCCCAGAGCTAAAAATTGGAGGTGCTGCTTCCTGCCAAGGATCCTCGTCTCCATGCGTTGGGACTTGGCACAAGCCACCAACTTCTAATTCTCCATTTCTTCCTCTGGTAAAATATCTGACAATGTTGACCTCATGAGGGTTTTTGCAGATAAATCAGAAAAAGGATGCCAGACTCCTGATTTTTAAGGATCTTGGATTTTAGTTTGGGAGACTAAAGGCACACACTCAAATAATAGCAAATGCCTTTCTTATGATGATGGAGCTGCCACAGGGCAGAACGTGGCATCCCCACGCCACTGCATGGCTGTCTCAGCTGACCACGGCTGTGGCGCTAGCTGGTCATGGGGTGGCATTAACAAGGCCACGCCCGGGCGTCCTGTTCCCAGGAGCCAGCTCACTCACGCTGGTTCCAGACACACAAACATCCTTTACCAAGGCCGGCTCACACAATAGGGAGCTGTGGATTTGATGCAGACCATCCTAACCCTTGAAATGGCAAAATGCTAGACCCCTAAATGGAGTTTAGTTTACCTCTTACTTTTAAGAATGAGAAAACCATAGGGAAGCAGATGTGGCTCAAGCTATTGAGCTTCTGCCTACCACGTTGGAGGTCCCAGTGTCGGTCCCTGGTGCCTCTAGAAGACAAGCAAGACAGCACACTGGTGCGATGCGCTGGCATGGTGAGCTGATGGAACAAGATGATGCAACAAGGAGACACAGAGGAAAGACAATGAGAGACACAACAAACAAAGCAAGTGGTTGAGTGCCTCTCTCCCACATGGGAGGTCCCAGGTTCAGTTCCAGGTGCCTCCTAAAGAGAAGACGAGCAGACACAGAGCACAAAACAAATGGACACAGGGAGCACAGCCAGCACAAAACAATGAAGGGTGGGGTGGGGGATAAATAAAAATAAATCTTAAAAAAAAAAAAAGAAAAAGGAAACCACAGTTCAGAGAAATACAGTGATGCACTCAAGTCCCACAGTCCAAATTCTTGACTCCCTTGGGGATTAACATTTTTAACATGTCATTTCTAGAATAACTACACCCATTTAAACTACCTTAAATGACTTTAGAAGCTGTGTTCTTCCACATCCCTGGCAGATGTTCCCGATTGATCTGGCTTCATGTGAGGAAGCTGTAAATAGCTTTTCAGCAGTCCCTGTGGTTAATTCTTGAGGCAGGGAACCCTGAGCCCAACTGCTCTCTTTAGAACACTCTCTCCCCCCTTAGAAGCTCCTGGAGTCTCCAAGAAAACATTTGAGCTCCTGGAACACAAGTGGGAATTCAGTTATTCTAGGCCAACATTCTGGTTTGAGAGAAGACAGGCTCAGAGCAAAGTCACACAGGAGGCACAGCAAGTTATTGGCAAAGCCTGGACCAGAAACGAAGTCTCAGCTCAGAGCCTTGACTTTCTTCCGGGCCAGGTGATCCCAAACTCAAATGAGCCTCTGAATCACTTGGGTGTTCAAAATAGACCTTTTCCAGGTGCTGCCCCCAAGGATGCAATTCAGTAGGCCCAGAGGGGGGCCCTAGTATGAGTATTTTCACAAATACAGCGTGACTGATGTGACTGCTCTTGCTATACCCAGGCATTTATACTCGGTATTCAGCAGCTTTATTGGGTGCAAGACTATAGAAGGCACGGATGTAAGTGCCTGATGCTCTCACTTCAGGCTTCCCCTGGCAAAGCTCTGGTACCAAGTGCTTTGGCCTTGGCTCCACCAAAAAACCAAAAGGTGATTTCCTAGAGCTATAGGTTGTGTCTGATCCCTTTCTAGCATCACTTGTTCGACTCATCCAGAAAGTTCCCAACGCATTCCTATAGGTGGAAACAGTACATTAACACTAACAGGTGCAGGCAGGCAAGCCCACTAATTATCACCATCTGCATGAAGAACTTTTAAAAAGGTATATGCAGCTATGTGATGGATTTCCCTCTCTTTGTTTTCTGATTCTGGTGGCTTAAATATTGTGTTTGGTTTAAATACAGACATGATCCTACCACAAACATTATGGGCGGAAAAGCCAACTCGGCAGAAGCTGCAGAGACTGTCGCTTTCAGGTATGAAATAAAAATAGTACTTGCTGCGTCTCCAGGTGCTCCTGGCTCTTTGCATGTATCTCCTCACTCCTCCACGGCATATCCCTGGGAAGTTAGTTCACTCCCATTTTAGAAAGGGATGATTGGAGGTGAAGGCGTGAGACAGCTTGCTCAAGGTCACAGAAAAGTGGCAATGGAGTTGAGATGAAAATCCAGGCGGCATGTCTTAGCCACAGCCGGGTCTAGCTTGTTCCTGGACCCTGGAGGCTGTGCTGAGGACCGAGCTGATGGCTCCCAGAATAAAGGAACCAAGAAGGGAACCCAGGAAACTGGGCTTATCTTTATGATGATGATTACTAAGGAGCATTTGAAAGGTGCTCATCTGTGTAAAGTGCATTCCAATTCTCTGCGGCTCCTCCTGGCCCCCGGCTAGTAGGCAGCTCTGCCTTCATGGCCAGCAGGTGGTAGAAACTGTGCTGAGCTCAGCTGCCAGCATGCCCCCCCCCCCGCCCCCCACAAACAGGTGCCCCCCGTCAGCTGGGAAGATGTCTTTCCTGTTTTCCCTCCTGCTTATATCATCACAGTAAGTGATTAAAAGCCCCACTTGTTACTACCATTTGGCTTTGAGTATTTAAATCAGCTACTTTTGACACCTGGCACC
>JAQZBX010083123.1:0-13432 GCA_029593785.1 Cabassous unicinctus
TCAAATGTTTAAATCCACAAGTGTATTATATTTTTTTTTTTTTAAGATTTATTTATTTATTTATTTATCCCCCCCTTGCTGCTTGTGTTTTACTGTGTCCATTCGCTGTGTGTTTCTTCCGTGTCTGCTTATCTCCCCCTTGCTGTGAGGTCCTGCTGCATCAGCCCACCGCGCCACGCGGGCCTGCTCTCACAAGGAGGCCCCGGGAAGCGAACCCGGGGCCTCCCATATGGTAAATGGGGGCTCTATGGATTGAGCCACACCCGCTTCCTGCCGTGAGGTCTTGCTGCATCAGCCTACTGCGCCTCAGGCCGGGGCCTCCCATATGGTAAACGGGAGCTCTATCCATTGAGCCACATCCGCTTCCCAAGTGTATGATACTTAAACAAACAAAATAAATAAACTCATTGGTCACCTTTGGAAGATGCTAGGGAACTGATTCCTTATTTTTAAAACTGTAAATAAAGGTAAAGAATTAAGTATTTATCCTGCTTTCCTATGTGACTGGTCCTCAGAGTAAACAGTTGATGAGAGGTTTCTCTTTATAGAAGTATTCCAGTTAATAAACAAAGATGGAATGACAGAACTAGAAGTCACCATTTTGCAACCCCTAGTTAATTAATGGATCTAGGCAAAGACCATCCTCAATGACAGCAGGACAAGAAGGGCATCTAGACCCTAGGTACCTCCAGATGGAAGTACACACCACCTCCGATGTCACAGCCTTGCCAAAGCAACCTAACCTGGACCTCATCAAGCTTCCAGATCTAACTACCAATTCACAGAAAATACCGGGAACAGAGGTATGTGTTAAGCAACGCCATGGAGATGCAGTCAGCTAAATCCAGATTCAGGGATACTTTTCAGAACAAAAAAAGTCCTCAAAAAAAAAAAAAAAAAAAAAAAAAATTGCAGGAAACAGAGAAAGAAGAACATGCAGATTCTTTGAGAATTAGGAGACATATCAATCAATTATAACATATGGACCTTATATGGATCCTGATTCAAACAAAGAAACTTAAAAATAAAAAAATGCTGTATTAGTCAGCCAAAGGGGTGCTAATGTGAAATACCAAAAATGGGTTGGTCTTTATAAAGGGTATTTATTTGGGGTAGAAGTCCACAGTTACCAGGCCATAAAGCGTTATGTTTCTTCTCTCACCACAGTCCATTGCCACGTGTTAGAGCAAGACAGCTGCCGGTGTTTGCCAGGGTTCAGGCTTCTGGGGTTCCTCTCTTCCCGGGGCTATGCTTCTCTCCAGGCTTAGCTCCTGTTTTCTCCACAAGGTCAGCTGTAGACGATCAGGCAAAGGGCTCGCTTCTCTTCTCCTGGGGCCTTCTTTCCAACATCAAAACTGCTTCTCAAAAACGGCTTCAACTCTGTTCTCTGCCTTGCCTTTTATATTTGATTCCCCACCCACCAAGAGGTGGGCTCAATGCCCTACTGATGTGGCCCAGTCAATGCCCTAATCATAACTCAATCATGCCCAGATTAACAGATCAGTTTACAAGCATGATCCAATTATATTTTTGGAATTCATAATTACATCAAATTGCCAAATGGTCACAGATGCAATCAGGAAAATGTGAATTCTGACTGAATATTTGATGACATGGAGAAATTATTGTTGTTTTTAGATGTGATAATGGTATTTGTAATTATATTTAAAATAGAGACAACTTATCCTCTAGATACAAAGGAAAATGTTTACTGATGAAATGATATAATGCCTTGTGTTTGCCTCCAAATAATTTTGATGGCAAGGGTTAATGGTTGGGGGTATAGATAAAAAAAGATCCAGGTCCAGAACAGATAATTGTTGAAGCTGGGTGATGGGTACATGGGATTTGTTAGGCTATTCAGTAGAGTGCTGGAGCTGGCTCCTAAGGACTGGAGAGTCAACAGAGCACCTCTATTCCCAATTCCAAGTTCAGTGACTTCACACTGGTAGCTTGAAATTGGCTGTGGTGGAAGTATTTACACGAGGGAAATGGGCAAACATTACAAAGCGAAACTTTTTTTTTTCCTCAGAGAGCTGGCTGTTAAAAATTTACCAGCTTATTATTGCTACTCCCTTAATTTTGCATATGTTTTAAATTTTCCATAATAAAACAATTTAAGAAAAATGAAATTACCAGAATTGGATATAGGTCATCACTGGATAGAATCACCTTCAAAGGGAAAGGGCTCAACACCCTCAAGTAGGGTTTTCTCCAATGCCAGACAGCTTTCAGGGCACCCAGGCATCTGCATCCAAATCCATTTCGAAATCAAAGGAATGTTTGAACACCTCCCCCACCCCTTTTTTTTAGACAATTCCCATATGCCTTTCAAGATATAAGAATTCAGGCAAAGAACTTTTACAGAAATCACTGTTTTAAAAAGTGATTCAATTAAATGTACTTCTTCCCATAAGAGGGGTGTTATGTGAAACCACACTTAGTTTGCTTTTGACTTTTCAAGTATATTTTTGAAAATGCTCCCCAGGTGATTTGGATACAGGCCCTTCCTCACCCCCAATTCTCACACCTCATCCCTGGAGGTGAGACCTATTTATTTAAACCAAGTCCCTACTGAGACCAAGAGAGTCAAGGACTTGTCCAAGGTCTCCAAGCAAACTCACAGCTGACCTGGAAATAGTTCATGACATAGTTCTTGACCTAGTTCCAAAGACTGGGTGGGAGCAAATGTGCCTTCTTTGATGACTAGGGTGGAGCTAGCACCTTGGTTCTCAACCTGGGTGCACATCAGAATTACCTGGAGATCTTAAAAAAAATAAAAACCTGATGCCCAAGGTGTCCCCCCGCCCCACAGAGATCCTGATATAATTGATCCAGGGGAGGTCCCAGGCATCCGATATTTTAAAATAGCTTCCCACCTGACTCTAACATGCAGCCAAGGCTGAGAAACACTGAGCCAGGGACAGGAACCCCAGATGGGCTCTTAAGTATATCTTAAGGCCCAATCAAATCCTAAAAAGACCTTTTGAAATGTAAATGAGGCAGGAAGGCAGAGGCTGATATTTCAGATGCAGGGAGCCAGACTTAAGGAGGCCCCATGTGGGCTCTTTGAAAGGCAAGAAGGAAAGAGAAGGAAGTGCGGGTCAAAAAATAAGTCCTCCCACCAGAGCCGCACATGGGTCCCAGGGGAGGGGGTACTTAGCCAGAGACTCCCCCACGCCCCGCTTAGAGTGGTAAGGTGGGGACTCAGGGGTCAGATGATCAGCCTATCACAAGTTCTGTGGGAGGAGATGTGGCCAAGACTAGGAGTTAAACTCTGGGGACCCATTTCATGATCCTGAGAGAACCCCTTCGTCCCCCCGAAATTCCATTTTATCATCCATAAAACTGAGCGATCGATTAGGTGACCACAGCCCTTTGAAGCACTGCAGTTCATGGTACTAGAACTCCTTGGAGGAGGGAAGTGGGGTGACAGAAAGGGGAGTCGGGGGTCCCCAAAGGAACTGAAGGATCCCAGGCATCACAAGAAACAAATAACAAGCGAAGCCATAAAAAGGACTAAGGGATAATGAGATCCCCGACATCGGAAGGTCTCTAAGACACCTTGTTATGGAAAAAAAAAGTAACCAGCAGTATAAAGCCTACAACCCAAATGTCCATCAACTGAGGAACGAATAAGCAAGTTGATCTATCCATACAGTGGAATATTATTCAGCCACATAAAGGAATGAAGTACTGATACATCTACAACATGGATGAACCTGCAAAATATTATTCAAGGGGAAAGAAGCCACATATTGTATGATTGCATTCATTCGAAATGTCTGGAATAGGAACTCCATAGAGACAGAAAGTAGGTTAGTGGTTGCCAGCGGATGGGCGGCAGGGAGGAATGCCAAGGGTTACAGGGTTTCTTTTGGGAGAGATGAAAATATTCTGGAATTAGGGAGTGGTGATAGTTGTACAACTCTGTGAAATATACCAAAAACCACTGAATTACACATTTTTAAAAAGGTAAACTTTATGGTATTTGAACTATATCTCAATAAGCCTGTTATTAAAAAAAAAAACTGCAGCATGATGCCATTTTTATAAGAACAGTGTGAGGGGGTTTGTATTAGTAGACACACGGCAAAAAAAGGCTGATGAATAGACAACAGACTGTTAACATTGACAACGCAGTAAACATGTGCCTTTACCTTTTCCTCTTTTTAAATGTGCATAACTACACCATATTTTAAAAATATGTTAATACACAAAAATACATTCTCACTGTAAAAAATTTACACAACGCAGGTAAAAAGCAAAAGTCCCCTTCTTATCTATCGGTGCATCCATCCTCCTCCCCTCCCTAAGGGGTGCCACTGCTGACAGTCTGGTGGGCCTCCTTCTAGACCTTTGGCTCTGCATTTAAAATACTGAAATAGATGGTGCTGTTTCAGACTTTCTTTCCTTCCTATGTTTATTTAATTCTGTACTCTTTGATTTTTATAGTAAGTACCTTAGGCAGAAGAAAATCCAAAAGAACCCAACATTCTGGGCTATATTATTTTATACATTACAGAAACAGTCAATGCAATATGATCCCATTTCTGTTTTCTTTAAAAAGATACATATATATAGAGAAATTCGTGTTATAGCAACATAGACACAAAGCAAATTGCAAATCATGAGTTCAGCTGAGGAGTAGACCTGACTGACAGAGGAGAGGAGGGTTTCTTCTTTTATTTTAGGTTTGGTTTTTATTACTTCTATTCATTTTTGATACATAATATAGTCATATGGTTCAAAATTGAAAAAGTACAAAAAGGAATACCACGAACCCAGCCACTCGGCCTTCTGCCTGGAGGCAACCAATGTAGTAGCCTAAGTCTGGTGTACCCTTCCTTAGAGGTAAGCTAGGCATGCATTTATGTGCTTTTGTAGTGATGTTTTTGATCTACTGAACTTACATTATTTTTTTTAGCTTAAAAGTGAGCATAGGAAAGCAGCTGTAGCTCAAGTGGTTGAGTGCCTACTTCCCATGTATGAGGTCCTGGGTTCGATCCCTGGTGCCTCCTAAAAAAAATGCATATATGCATCCACATTTACATATATATATGTTATGAATAAACAGAAAAAAATTAAGTACACACACACACATCCAAATAGTAATTCCCTCTGGAGGTTGGATATAGGCGATTTTTGTTTTCTTATGGTTTATTTGTATTTGCTAATCTTTCTCTACTAAGCATGTACCAAGTGTCAGGCAGGACAGAAGTCATAAAATAAAAATCAACGTTTGAAAATGTCCTTTCCCCAAGAAAAGTCCCTGTACGCTTTCCAGTAGACAGAGAGAAAGTACCCCATGTGCAGGTGAAGGTGGGCTGAAAGCAGCTTGAACTTCACCAGAAAGGAGGGGTGGGGGGCAGGGAAGACACCAGAAAGGAGGGGTGGGGGGCAGAGAAGAAGGGCCTGAGCATGAAGACTTTCCTGGTTGGGTCTGACTTTGCTCCACCTCACCTAAGTCTCTTTGGCTCCCACACTGCTCCGCTGCTCAGGAGGGAAAACAAGGCAGGCTCAGAGAGCACAAAGAGAGGCCAGCAGCTGGCCAGACGGCCTGGGGGGGCTGCCGTGCCCCTCAGAGGGAGCCAGGGCCTGTCAAAGCTCCTTTGTGGATCCCCCAGGGGCAGAGCCAGTCCCTGCCCAAGAGGCAGATGTTCTGGCACCCAGCCCTTGGGGGGGGGGCGGGAGGGCCCATAGGCATCCACAAGAATGGTGGCCCCAGGAGGTGCCCCCCACCCCAGCACTCACAGGGATGCCTTCCAGCAGGGAGGGGGCCTGTCTAAGCATCCTTGGCCCCAGGCTCCTAGTAGGAGCCTGAGCTCTGTCCTTCCTTACCCGCCTTCCCAGGGAGACTAGTGGGTCCTCCCCTGCCCCTCAGGCCCAGCACAAAGAAGCCCCCTGAGCACAGCCTGAAGGGGCCCCTGCCCCTCTAACACCTTCCAGGCGTCCATGCTGCCAGTAAACAAAAGCCAGCTTCCCAGGACTAAAATGGACCTTCTGCCACAACAGCTGGGCGGATTTTCACCAACCTCGAAGGGGATGTTTGGGCAGGTCTGACAGAAAACAGACTGTGCCGCATGTACAGAATTTACTCTAGCGGGAGCCTGGGGTGGGAGGTGCACGTCAAAGGCTGAGGCGTTCTTCCTCCACACAGGCTGAAGCGGAGCCAGACGCAGGCGCCGTGAGGAAGAAAACACATCCCGGTTCAGACGTGAGCCCCAAACCAAAAGTCACAAGAGAGGCGCTGCCAACTGCAGCCGTCGACTTGCACCGAAGCTGCTCCTTCCACGGCAGCTGGCAGCTCTGGGGAGCGATCCCCGTGACAGGCAGCAGAAACGGTGGTTACTGAGCTGAGCTAAAGGCTTCGGCGGAGCCACAGCCACCGTAATGATGGTTGTGATGGTAATATGATAGTAAGTACTTACCAACCCTTATTCTGTGTTAAACACTCTACCAGCTGAATCCTCGCAAACACCCTGAAGAGGGATTATTATTCCCATTTTATAAATGAAGAAAATGAGTTCCAGAGCAGTTATGTTATTTGCCCGAGATTACACGGCAGATAAGCAAAAAAGAAAAGATTCACACCCAGGCCAACCTGGTGTGGCACCAAGTTCATGGTTTCCCTGCACCACACAAATAAGGGCAGACCTGGGATTTGAACCCAAGAGGTCTGATGCCATGTCCGTGCCCTTTCTGCCCCCTCACAGTGTTCACCAGGAAGCCGGGATGAGAAGCTTGCGTCAGGGAAGGGGTGTTCATTCGAGTGAGCAGCCTCCTCAGGGGCTTTGAAAGCACAACAGGGTGGTAGGAAGGTCCCTGGCTGGATAAGAAGGGCAGGGGTCTCACCGCAAGGGCCAATTAGATTTGGAAGCCACACAGTCCTGGTTTGGACCCTCTCTTAGCCTTTCCCCACGTGGCTAAAGGGTCCCATCTGTACCCAGCAATTCCACTGCTAGGTATACACCCAAGAGAATTGAAAACATATGTTCAAAAGACAAAAAACAAAAACAAAAAAACCCGCAAAATAAAAGAAAGAAAAAAGAAAGAAAACATATGTTCTTGCTAAAACTTGTACACAGATGTTCACAGCAGTATTATTCACAATAACCAAAAAAGGGAAACAACCTAAATGTTCACCAACTGACGAATGGATAAATAGAATGTATTCTGTACAATAGAATATTATTCAGCCATGAAATGAAGTAACGATACAGGTGACAACATGGATGAATCTTGAAAACATGACAGGTGAAACAAGCCAGTTACAAAAGGCGCATAATGTATGATTCCATTTGTATGAAATGTCCAGAAAAGACAAATACAGAGCCAGGGCCTGGGTGGGGGGTGGGGGGAACGGAAGAGTGACTGCTAACAGGTACGGGGCTGCTTTTCAGGGTGATAAAAACGTTCTGGAATTAGATAGTGGTGATGGTTGTAAAACATTGTGTATAGACTAAAAAAAAAAAAACCACTGAACTGTACACTTTAAAATGGTGAATTTTATGGTACAGGAATTCTATCTCAATTTAAAAACTGTACACAAAAACCGTCCCACGTGTCAAGCGGGGACGCCAGCACTCTTGGTCGGGAGGCCGACGTGAGGGTGCGCGGACGCTGCGCCTGGCACAGGGTGGGCACTCAGACGCAGCCGCTCGTCATCGTGAATCATGTCAACACTGGCATTGGCTTTCTGCCTAAAACCCGAGAGAGGGGGATGGTACTGGTGTTTCGCTCCTTGGGCAACAGTGCGACAGCCACAGCCGAGCGCGGCTGGGGTTTGCCTCCCTCCCATCTCTCTAGCTAAGCACCATCTCCATGGCAACAACATCAGCTCGGGCCAGGGGCTCCTGTTCCCAGCCGGGTGACAGCATCGCCACAGCAACCTGTGAGGATGGCAAAGGCAGATCACGACCATGGGACTCGAGCAGCTCTGGCAGAAGAACTGCTAAGGGACCCCCGTCTCCATAGCAACCGTGTCGGGAAGGCAAGGGAGGAGGAAGGGGACATTCAGAAGATAAATACAGGACCCAGTCTCCTTGCCCAGGATCCCAAGACACCAAGAGGCACGTCGGGAAGGACTAGACAAGCCCCGGCGATACCAGCCTCAAAGGGGAAGCGAACGAGTGCTTCTAAAGCACCTACTGTGAACCACGCACCACAAAGGGCGTGCTTGACCTCATTGTTCAAAAGTTCACGAGTGGGAAGCGGGTGTGGCTCAGTGGATAGAGCCCCCGTTTGCCATATGGGAGGCCCGGGTTCACGTCCCGAGGCCTCCTTGTGAGGGCACGCCGGCCTGAGCGGTGCGGTGGGCTGATGCAGCAACCTCACGGCAGGAAGCGGGTGTGGCGCAATGGATAGAGCACCCGTTTACCATATGGGAGGCCCCGGGTTCGGCGCCTCCTTGTGAGGGCAGGCGCCTCCTTGTGAGGGCAGGCCGGCTCGCACAGCGCAGTGGGCTGATGTGGCAAGACCTCACAGCAAGGGGGAGATAAACAGACACAGAGAAGACATTCCAGCGAATGGACACAGCAGCACAAGCGGCAAGGGGGGCATAAATAAATAAAATAAATAAATCTTTAAAAAAAAAAAAAAGTTCACGAGTAATATTCAAATACATTCTTCTTATAAAAAACCTAACTACAGCATTAATAGAGTAAAAAAAAGCCATCCCACATCTACTCCCACCATTTCTAACTCCTCAGTTTAGTGGGTCTAACTCCAGACTTTTACCATGATTTACACATATAAGCACATACTTAAAAAACAATGGGATTGCAGTATATGTAGAATTCTAGAACTTTCTTTTCCTGCTAAACAATGCAACGTGGCGAACTTTCCACGTCAGTACATATATGGCTAGCTTATTCTTTGTAGCCACTTCATAGTATTCTATGGTTACCCAATCTTATGAATAATCATAAACAACCTTGTAAGCCCAGTACTCTCATAATCCTGACATGAAGAAACTGAGATTTGGAGAAGGGAAGAGACTTTAGGGTTTTGGCATCGTCTCTGCCAAGGAAAGGAAAGTTCAGTGGCCGTAGACAAGCTGTCCCTCTCTGGGCCTCAGTTTCCTCACCTGTACAAGGACAGGATGATCTCTAAGGAGCTTTCTGAAACCGTACCCCCTTTTCACTACCAGGTGAGGCAGCAAGGAGATGTGTGAAGGTGGTACCCTCTCCTAGGGGCAGGGCACGGGGGGTGGGAGGCTGCCTGCAAGGAGGGGTCTCCCCCCAGCCCAGAAGCAGGGCAGGTCTCCACAGCAGCCGTGGGCCACCAAGGCCTCCTTTCTCTCCACCCTAGTAGATGTTGGCACATTGTACCACACACGCCCAGTGGGAAGGGCAGCTGAAGGACCATTCCGGCTTCAGGCCAGTGGTGTCTCCTGTGGAAATATGACATGCCCACCCTCTCAGGAAGCAGGAAGAGCCTGTGGTGCGGAGCTGTGCCCCAGGAGAATGTACAATCCTAGGAGACCTTGGGAGCCACCAGGCAGCTGAGGCCCAGCTGTGCCTCTGGGGCCAGAGGCCACCCCAGGGCTTCTTGGGACACAGACCCTGGAATCGAGGTGCCCTTGCCATCCTGACACCCTAGGGGCCCCCTAGGCTGAGGGTTTCCAGTCAGTGCTCTGCAAAGCCGCGGGGCCGTGTGCGACCTTGAGGACTCCCTCCTTCTCTTGGGAGTTGTTTTCTCATCCATAAAATGCACATAATCACTACCTCATTGGGTCTTTATGGAAACTGCCGAGACACAGTACCTAGCTGAACACACTGTACACCCAGCTCACAGCAGGAGGAGCAGAGGGCCTGCCAGGCTGGAGGCCTGACCAGCAAAGGTGGTGCTGCAGGCCACAAGCAGGGAGTGAGCTCACGGCCATCAGACTCACCAGCCGGTGACCCTGCCCCAGCACTGATGGCACACCAAAGGGCAGTGCCTGGCAGTCCACAAAGCACAACCACACGAGTCAGTCCTCACACTGACTCAGGGCTCGGTTGCCCCATTTACAGATGAGGAAACAGGTGCAGAGGGCCAGGCCCCGTGCTGGGCACATTTGATGTCTTCTCAGTTAATCTTCCCAGCAGCTGTAATCTTTACTGGATGACTATCTCCTTAGCTTGTGAGCTCCTTGAGCGCAGAAACTGGGTCTGTTTTGTTCACCGCTGTCTCCTTAGGGTCCAGCACACAGTGTGCGTAGTAGGTGCTCAGTAAATGTGTGCTGGAGGAATGAATGAACAACCCTGCCAGGGAAGCATAACTGTGCCCATTTCCCACAAGAGGTTCAGAGAGACACCAGCCGGCTGGGGCTTGCACGGGCCCGCCTGCCTCCCCAGCCCCAGGCCCAGCCCTGCCCTGGCTGGGAGAGCCCTCACCTCTCGCGGCCGCTCCAGCTCCGTCTGCAGCACCTGCTTAGCCAGCTCGGTCTCGATGAGCCGCTGCCGGAGCTCCTCGTTCTCCTCCTCCAGCCGCACCCGTTTCTTCTCCACCACCTCCAGCTCCTTGTGCAGCCGCACGGAGATGTCTTTAGAGACCTGGGTGAAGGGTGGCAGTGAAAAGGGCGTGAGTGGATTCAGTGAGGCCAGCTGGGGCAGCAGTACCCACACTGTGAGTCCCACAGACCATCCAACCTCAGCTGCAGAGCCACCCTGAGACGGACAGGGACTCTCATTCCCCCCACTTAGCAGATGATGACATGAAGCACAGAGAGGTCAAGTAACTCACCAAAGGTCACACAGCCAGGAAGTAACAGAACTAGGACCCAAACCTGTGCTCCCAATGTCTACACTACAGTATTGCCCTGAGAAAGCTGTAAAGGGCCTGCCTGTCTCTTAGGAATGCCTTTTTGTTTTCTGGAGGCTTTCAATGTTTCTAAAAGCCTCTCCTAGCCACCCTCTTGGCTGATCCTCATAAAAGCCTATGGCAGGAGCAAAAGCTCATTTTAAAGAGGAGAGGGGAAAGCGCTGGAACAGAAACCCAGAGCAAAGTGGGCAGTGCTGGAGTCATTTGAATCCCATCTCTGCCAGTGACCAGCATGCGCTCCTGGTCAAAACATCCTCCCACTCTGAGCCTTGGCTTCCTCAACTATAAATGGGTTCAATCATAATCAGACCAAGCTCATGGGCCTGACAGGAGAATCAGCAACTTCACGGAAAGGCTTGGCCCACTGCCTGGCACCCAGTGAGTGCTGGATGAGTGGTGGCTGCTGCTACAAGAAGCTGAAACCCGGAGAAGGGCATGACTTGCTAGAGGTCATGATGTGACCCCAAGGCCTGTTTCCAATTGTCTGCAATGGAGAACGTTCCCCAAATGACAAAGGCTGGGCAGGTGTCCAAGCCACCCCTATAGAAAGGAGCTATGGGAACTGCAAACTCCAATCCCAGTTCTGGGACTCTGCAGCAACAAGACTCCCTTTCCTCGAGGACACCCTCTGCCTTGTCCCTGGGGGAGAAGGCCACGAAAGGGAGTCTCTGGGGATGAGGAAAGCAGCCCTTCTGAGCTGGTCAATGGCAAAAAGACTCCCTAGTGGGCTGAAACAAAGGCTTCTGGGATTGGAAAAAAGGAAGGAGGGGCTGGGCTGGGCACTACCTGTGCTGAATACCTACTGTGTACCAGACTCATCTTCACCCCAATCCTGTCCCCATTTTACAAAGTGGAGTCACACAAAGCAAGCGTGGGCCGAGCTGGGCTTGGAGCACGGGGCGTTGACTGAGGGGCCAACGTGGCCAGGGCTCCTTGTGGTGGGCAGGAGGTACGGATGGGGTGGGCAGCCCAGTGCCCATGTCTCGGAAATGACCGCGGCGCCTCCTCCCTGCCGGAAGGGAAGAGGGCCCTCCCTGGCTCTGCCTTCTGCCTGGGCCCAAGCCCAGCTCGACATGGACCCTTTGGCAGTGTGCAAGGGAGGCCAGGAAAAACAACGGCCAGAAAGGAAGTTCAGCACTGCCCAGCAACCCCCTCCTGCCCACTGCTGCTCTCTGTCCCTGAAGATCGCCAAGGACAAAAAGAAGCTGGCCCCACGAGGCTCCTCTCACACAGCCTCTCCCGGCCACTTTTCTCATCCATAAAGTAGAGTTCAGCAATCCCTACCTCAATATCCGAACAAGGACTCTGCAAATGGGAACACTGGATTCGAGCCCAGTTCTTGTACTTACTGGCTGTGTGACTCAGGACAAGTTATTTAACCATGTGAAGCATCAGTTTGCTAATCTGTAAAATTGGGTTGTTAAAACCTACTCTCGGGGGGCGGATGTGGCTCAAATGGTTGGGTGTCCGTCTGCCATATGGAGGGACCTGGGTTTGATCCCCGGGACCTCCCGGTAAAATAAAAATATATATATAGAAGGCGCATGGGCTGCCAGGCTCTGTGTGCCGGTGAGCTGCCAGGCCCCAGGAGCCATGCAGCAAGATGATGACGTAAAAGGAGAGAGACAAGACAAGATGCTCCAAAAGCGCCGAAAACCAGGAGCCACGGTGGCGCAGATGGCAGAACACCTCTCTCCTACATTGGAGGTCTTCAGGATCGAACCCTGGTGAAGACTGGAGGAGGAGGATGAGAAGAGATGAAACAGACACAAAGAATTGCCCAGCAAATGGACACAAAAACAGGAAATGGGGAGGGGGGCGGTTAAAATGGATCAAGTAAATAAATAAATCTTTAAAAAAAAAAAAAAAAAACCTACTTTGGAGAGTTTTGTGAGGAAAAAACAACATGATGGACATAAAGTGCTTGGGCCGGTAGCTGGAACATAGTAGGTGCTCAAAACTAGCCATTTTTAATGCATTATCAAGATTACTGTTTTGCCTTGTGCACTGCACTGTGGTTCCCCACTCAGTAAGCCCCTGCTCTGATTAACACTCTATTCATTCATTCATTCATTCATTCACCCTGCCTAGGCACTGGGGCAGCTGTGAGGGGTACAGAGATCAAGGCCTCAGACCTGCCTGGGTTCATTCACATCGCTGTGGTCCAGCAGCAGTGCAGGGTCTGGCACACAAGTGCCTGAGAAATGCTTGTTGGCTGAACAAACAAACCCAAGGTTCCAGCAAGCAAAAAGGGGGGGAGATGAAAAAGTGTATGACCAAATATGCACCAGGAGCTGCACTGGCCCTAGAATGGCTGGGGATGCTCCCTTCAACCGCCCACTCTGCCCCCAGTGTGCAGGCTGAGTCCCTGACTGGGGTGACAGAGCAGCCTGCTGGAGGCCAGGCTTCTGCTCCCCACTCTGCTCCTACCTGGGGGCTGTCCTGTCCCCACCAGGGCCTCTATCTGGGGAGGCATCCCTATCCTTGCCATGGCCCAAGAAGCCTCAATCCACATGGATTCCTGGATCCAGTTGGGTTCCTGAATGGCTCTATGGATTTCACCCCCGCCCACCCCCTCTGTGAGTCCCCTGTCCCCTCTGCCCCATTCTTCTTGGTATCTTTTTTT
>JAQZBX010083124.1:0-13437 GCA_029593785.1 Cabassous unicinctus
TGTCCAGTCCAATGAAAAAACTAAAAACCAGGAAAAGATGCAGAATATTGAACAACAAATCAAAGCCATCCAAACAAATATCATGGACCAACTTAATGAAGTGAAGGAAGAGATCAAGGATATTAAGACGACACTGGGAGAACATACTGAAGAAATTGTAAACATATATAAAGAGATAACAGATATGATGGTGATGAGTGGCACAATCCAAGAAATCAAAAATATACTGGAAGCACCGAACAGCAGATGTGAACAAGCAGAGGAAAGAATTAGTGATGTGGAAGACAGTACATCTGAAATCAAACAGATAATAGAACAGATAGATAAAAAGATAGAAAAAATCCAGCAGGGACTTAGGGATTTGAACGACAACACAAAACGCACAAATATACGCATTATAGTCATCACAGAGGGAGAAGAAAATGGAAAGGGGACAGAAGGAGTGTTGGAGGAAATAATGGCTGAAAACTTCCCAACTCTATTGAGTGAGATGGATGTACATGTCCAGGAAGTGCAGTATACTCCAAACAGTATAAATCCCAACAGGCCTACTCCAAGACATATACTCGTCAAACTGTCCAATGCTCAAGACAAAGAGAAAATACTGAATGCAGCAAGAGAAAAGAGAACCATCACATACAAGGGAAGCTCAATAAGATTAAGTGCTGATTTCTCATCTGAAACCATGGAGGCAAGAATACAGCGAGCGGTATGACATAGTTAAGGTACTAAAAGAAAACAACTTCCAGCCAAGAATTCTCTATCCAGCAAAGCTGGCATTCAAAACTGATGAAGAGTTCAAAATGTTCACAGATAAAAAGAAATTAAGAGAATATGCCAATAAGAAACGTTCCATTCAAGAAAAACTAAAGGGAGTTCTGCAGGTTGAAATGAAAAAACATGAGAGTTGGAGAAGAGTGTAAGAATAACTAAAAAGACAAAAAGAGAAATAAAAACAACATATGACATACATAAACCCAAAGAAAATACGGCTAATGTAAGTAATTCCTTAAGAGTAATAACACTGAATTTTAATAGATTAAACTCACCAGTAAAGAGACAAAGACAGGCAGAATGGATAAGGAAATATGACCCCTATACATGGTGTCTACAAGAAACCCAGCTTAGACCCAGCGACACAAGGAGGCTGAAAGTGAATGGTTGGAAAACAATCTTACAAGCAAACAATAACCAAAATAGGGTGGGAGTAGCTATCTAATATCAGACAAAATAGACTTTTAATGCAAAACCACTGTAAGAGACAAAGATGGACACTATATAATAGCAAAAAGGGTAATCTTTCAAGAAGAAAGAGCAATCATCAACATGTATGCACCTAACCAAGGTGCCTCAAAATACATAAGGCAAACACTGGAAAAACTAAGTAGAGCAATAGATGCCTCTACAATTATAATGGGGGACTTTAATACACCATTATCACCATTAGACAGAACATCTCGACAGAGAATCAATAAAGAAACAAAGACTTTAAATAATACATTAGAAGACATGAACCTAATAGACATATACAGAACACTACACCCAAATACAGCAGCATATACATTCTTCTGAAATGCACATGCATCATACTCCAAGAGAGACCACATACTAGGCCACAGAAAAATGCTCAATGAATTCAGAGAGATTGAACTTATACAAGGTAATTTCTCTGACCACAATGGAATGAAGCTGGAAATCAGATTAGGCACAAAGATACGGAAGTTAAACAACACACTCTTAGACAAACAGTGGGTCAATGAGGAAATCTCAAAAGAAATCAGTAACTACCTTGAAATGAATGAAAATGACAACACAATATATTAAAACCTATGGGATACAGCAAAAGCTGTACTGAGAGGGAACTTCATAGTCATAAATGCTTATTATCAAAAAAGAAAAAGTTAAAATTGAAGACCTAAACTGCACACCTGGAGGAATTAGAAAAAGAACAACAAACTAACACCAAAAAAGTAGAAAGAAGGAAATAACAAAGATTAGAAGACAACTAAATGAAATAGAAAATAAGAAAGCACTAGAAAAAAATAAAAGCAAAAGCTGGTTCTTTGAGAAGTTCAATAAAATTGACAAACCCTTAGCTAGACTAACAAAGAAAAAAAGAGAAGATGCAAATACACAAAATAAGAAAAGAGGAAAGGGATATCACCACTGACCCCACAGAAATAAAGAGTATCATAAGAAGATATTTTGAAAAATTATATGCCAACAAGAAGGATAATTTAGAGGAAATGGACAAATTCCTAGAAACCCACAAGCAGCCTACACTGATGCAAGAAGAAACTGATGACTCAACAGACCAATCACAAGTAAAGAGATAGAATCAGTCTTCAAAAACCTCCCGACTAAGAAGAGCCCAGGACCAGACAGCTTCACAGGTGAATTCTACCAAACATTCCGGAAAGAACTAACACCAATCCTGCTTAAACTCTTCCAAAAAATAGAAGTAGAAGGAATATTGCCTAACTCATTCTATGATGCCAACATTACCCTAATACCAAAGCCAAACAAAGATGCCACAAGAAAGGAAAATTACAGACCAATCTCTCTAGTGAACCTAGATGTTAAAATCCTCAACAAAATAGTTGCTAATCGTATTCAACAACGCATCAAATGAATTACACACCATGACCAAGTGGGTTTCATCCCGGGTATGCAAGGATGATTCAACATAAGAAAATCAATGTAATACACCACATAAACAGATTTAAAGAAAAAAATCACAAGATCATCTCTATAGATGCAGAAAAAGCATTCGACAAAATACAGCACCCTTTCCTGATAAAAAACACTGCAAAAGATAGGAATAGAAGGAATCTTTCTGAACATGACAAAGGGTATATATGAAAAACCCACAGCTAACATCATATTCAATGGTGAAATCCTAAAAGCTTTCCCTCTAAGATCGGGAAAAAGAAAAGTATGCCCACTGTCACCGCTCCTATTTAACATTGTGTTAGAAGTACTTGCACGAGCACTGAGCAAGAAAAAAGATATAAAAGGCATCCAAATTGGAAAGGAAGAAGTAAAAATTTCACTATTTGCAGATGACATGATCCTATACCTCGAAAGCCATGAGAAATCTACAACAAAGCTTCCAGAACTTATGAGTTCAGTAAAGTCGCAGGTTATAAGACCAATGTGCAAAACTCAGTAGCATTTCTGTACAGCAATAATGAGCAATCTGAGGAGGAAATCAAGAAAAAAATACCATTTACAATATTAACTAAAACAATCAAATATCTAGGAATAAATTTAACTAAATATGTAAATGACTGATATACAGAAAACTAAACAACACTGTTAAAGGAAATCAAAGACGACTTAAACAAATAGAAGAATATCGCCTGTCCATGGATAGGAAGACTAAACATCATTAAGATGTCTATCCCTACGCAAACTAATCTACAGATTTAAAGCAATCCTTATAAAAAGCAACACCGCATTTTTTACTAAATTGGAAAAACTAACTATGAAATTTATTTGGAAAGCCAAAGACATATTGAAAAAGAAAAATGAAATTGAGGGAATCACACTTTCTGACTTTAAAACATATTACAATGCGAATATTCTCGCTGTTCTGATTTTGTGATAATCAGGGTAGGCTAAACATTTGCTATATTAGAAACCATGCATGTGTCCCTAGACCTAGTTTTTCTCCCTAGGTCTGGTTTTTAGAATGCTGGTGATAAACTAAGCCTGATTTAATATATGACCATCCTGTATGGGAAAAGACTGTAACTTTGGGCATTTTTGGTCAACCTTAAGAGATATATAAGGGGGACCAATGTGGCTCGGGTGGTTGGGTGTCCATCTCCCATATGGAGGGACCTGGGTTCAAGCCCCAGGACCTCCCAGTAAAAATTTTAAAAAAAGAAAAATATAGAAGGTGCGTGGGGCCGCTGGGCCCTGCGCGGGTGCTCCACCAGGCCCCGCGAGCCATGCAGCAAAGCGATGACGTAACAGGAGAGTGACATAAGGGAGAGCCAAGACAAGACAGGCCGAAAAACCAGGAACTAAGGTGGCGCAGGCAGTAGGACACCTCTCTCCCACATCAGAGATTCCGAGGATTGAGTCCCAGTGAAGCAGGAGGAGAAGGATGAGACGAGAGGGCAGGGAACGGACACAGAGAGTTGCCCAGCGAATGGACACAGAAACAGCAAAAATGGGGGTGGGGGGGTGGTAAAAATGGTAAAGTAAATAAATAAATAAATCCTTAAAAAACCGTATAGGGGAGGAAGATACAGACTATAGTTAGTAGTAATACTTTGACGATGCTCTTTCATGATTTGTTAACAAATTTTCACAACAATGCAGGGTGTTTGTGGTGGGGTGGTGTGTGGGAGCCCTGTATGATGTTACACGTTTGTTTTGTAAGTTCATGATGTTTACTGAAGACTTATAGTTTATGTATGTTCATGTATAATGATATATTTCAATAAATTGTTAAAAAAACAAAACAAACTACAAAGCTATAGTGGTCAAAACTGCACGGTCTTGGCACAAGGAAAGACATACTGACCAATGGAACCAAACTGAGAGTTCTGATATAGATCCTCACATATATAGTCATCTGATATTTGACAGGGTCACTGAGCCTACTCAACTGGGAGAGAATGGTGCTTGGAGAACTGGATATCCATATCCAAAAGAATGAAAGAGGAACACCGTCTCACATCTTATACAAAAATTAACTCAAGATGGATCAAAGATCTAAATATAAGAGCCAAGACCATAAAGACTCTGGAAGATAGTGTAGGGAAACATCTACAGGACCTTGTAATAGGGAATGGTTTCATAAACTTCACATACAGAGCACAAAAAGCCAAAGAAAAAATAGATAAAAACTTTTTTTTTTTTAAATTAAAAACTCTTGCACCTCAAAGGAGGTTATCAAGAAAGTAAAAAGGCAGCTGACTCAATGGGAGAAAATATTTGGCAACCATATATCTGGTAGGAGCCTAATTTCCAGCATATATAAAGAAACCCTACACCTCGAAAATAAAAAGACAAACAACCCATTAAAAAAATGGGCAAGCGACTCGAAAAGATACTTCTCCAAGGAAGAAATATAAATGGCTAAAAAGCACATGAAAAGATACTCAACATTACTAGCTATTAGGGATGTGCAAATCAAAACTACAATGAGATACCATCTTACACCAATTAAACTGGTGGCTATTAAAAAAAACAGAGGACTACAAGTGTTGGAGAGGATGTGGAGGAATGAGAACCCTCATCTACTGCTGGTGGGAATGTACAATGGTCTAGCCATTGTGGAGGACAGTTTGGCGGTTCCTCAAAAATCTAACTATAGAGCTGCCATATGATCTAGCAATTCCACTGCTGGGTATATACCCCAAAAAATTGAAAGCAAGGACACAAACAGATATATGCACACCAATGTTCATAGCGGCATTATTTACAATTGCCTAAAGGTGGAATCAACCCAAATGCCCATCAACAGATGAATGAATAAACAAAATGTGGTACATACATACAATGGAATATTACTCAGCTTTAAGAAAGAATACAGTGCTAACACACGGGATAACATGGATGAACCCTGAGGACCTTATGTTGAGTGAAGCAAGCCAGGTATCGAAGGACAAGTATTACATAACCTCACTGATATGAATTAAGCAAATCGAGCAGACTCAGAGAGCTATTGTCTAGAAGACAGATTTACAGGAAATAGAAAGGGAGAAGAAGGATTGTGGGCCAGTGCCCGTATGCGTGTAAAGTATATTAAGGTAGAAGTATGTTGTTGGGCATTAAAGCGATATGACAGGAAGGAAGGTAGTGGTGCAGGTTTGACATGTAAGTAGAGCAGGGAGGGTGGATGGGATGGTCCATGGTAATGGGGGGAGGGTTGGGGGAGGGACCAGGTGAACACTGGGGATTGGCAGGTATATGGTTGAAAGTACAAAACACTCTTACGGCAATATGATAAGGAAGGGTTACTGGTTTAGGGTGTAAGGTGGAGGGACATTCGGGACAGGGCACACCTGGGGCAGGCTTATAGGGAGTGTGCAAGTGATCATTTTGTCATAATGTGTTGTATCAGTGGGTGGAGATCCACATAATGAGTGGGAAAGAGCTGGACTACCATCCTATGGAGGACCGATATATTCTCAAAACAGAGGGGCAGGAGTCTCTCTAGAGCATGGGCAGTTCCTAATAGGGGAGGACAAACCAGTGTGTCAAGACCTCAGTCTTGTTGCAAGTAACTATGAATCTTGTCATCCAAGGAGTGAAGCTGGGTGGTCACCGTGGGCCCCGAGGGGAGGGAAAGGGAGGAATAGAATACATGGAACAGGAGGTATTTAGTGGGCAATGGAAGTATTCTACATGATCTTGCAATGATGGACACAGGCCATGTTAAATATCATCAAAATTTATAAAAGTGTACGGTCTAAAATGTCAACCATAATGTAAACCATTGACCATGGTTAGTAGCTAACTTTCACTATTTGTGTATCAGTTGTAACAAATGTACCATCCACATATAAAAAGATGTTAATACAGGAAGAGGGAGAACGAGGAGGGTGTTGGGTATATGGGAGTCCCCTGCATTCTGTTTGTGACTTTACTGTGACCTAAAACTTCTTTGAAAACAAAATGAAAAAAAGGCACTGGAGAATAAATGGAAGAAAATGTCATGTACATAAAAGACAACAGATATTATTACAGTGATGAAAGGCTAAATGTCAAAACAAAATTTTTAATTGTTTTCATTATTTTTTAATATCCCAATTTTTTAAATTTTATTTTATTTTTAGTTTTCTTTAAATTTTTATGTATTTTATTTCTTATATTTAAATCTACAATTATTACTTCATTTTCCTATTAATTGTATTTGGCTATTTTATAGGCTTCATTTTTTAAGAAGCTTTAGATCAAGGAAGGGTTACAACTGGGGCAGGAGAGGATCAGTGGGGTGGGGTATCAGTGATGGGGGATACATGGAAGGAAGTTCACCTGGACATACATATAAGGTAAATAAATGTGTTCAAATGTTCATGAGGCATTGTCACACAATAACCAAGAGAATATTGAATTCCCATCCTGGAGAGCTCTGCCACGTTCTCTAAGGTGGCAGCAACTGAACCCCAAGTGCAGAGGCAATGACTGGCGAAGGAAGATGGCCCATCGATGGGCCCTTGATATTGATGACTATGCTTGTAAGCCTTTGCTCTTGAAATTGAAACTTAGCCTAGTGTTGTGGGGTGCCTAAGAGTTGACTCCTGAGAGTCTCCTTGTTGCTCAAATGTGGCCTCTCTCTAAGCCAAACTGAGCATATAAATGCATTACCTTCCTCCCAGCTTGGAGCATGACTGCTGAGGATGAGTCTCCCTGACACCATGGTATTACTACCAAACACCAACTAGCAATGCAACAGAAAAAGACCTCGAATAAAAGGGGGAAAAGGCAAACACAAATGAGTTTATATAGCTAAGAGACTTCAAAGTGAGTCAGGAGGTAATGCTTATGCACGTCTCAGCAGGATCTCATAGACTGCCAAAGTGGATGCTACCTCAAACAGTGGGGCTCTTGAGGGCTCTGGAGACACCCAGGTCCTATGGTCAGAACAGACAGCTCTGGAGTTTGGTGCCTTGCCAGTGGGCCCTATTTTGGAGTTTGTGCTCCTGAGAGTGACAGAGGTGGACTCAGTTATGGCTTCCCTACACATGGCTCATCTATCCCTTCTATCTGAACCCATACTTAGTGCTGGAGTTGGTAGATGTACATCCAAGAGACTTAAATCTTTGGGCTGTCCATGTGGCAACTGGGCCCTGAGCTTCAGCAGAGTTGCAACACCTACTCTCCTGTTCATTGGACTCACCCAGGACAACTAACAAGGAGGTTACGATTGACAACCACCATACCAAGGAAACAAAAGAGCCTACAACTGCAAGCAAAAGAGTCCCATCCATTGGCTGTATGGGATCGAAGCCCCCTCTCAACTAGTGGTGGAGTGGACATCACTATCCCAGAATCTTCAGGATTGGGGAATGAACTATGGACTAGACTGGACTTACTGGTACACTACAGTAGACTTGTAATTCTAGCAACAGAAGAAATTATAGCATTGATGTGGAGGCAGTGGCCACTGGAGGCTCTGGGGGCAGGGGGAGGGAAAGACAAGTGTAATGCGGGGTTTTTTTCAGGACTTGGGAATCATCCTGAATGGCACCGCAATGACAGATATATGCCATTATGTATCTTCCCAAAGCCTGCAGAATTGTGTGGGAGAGAGTATAAACTACAATGTACATATGGTCCAAGCTCAATGGCAATGCCCCACAATGCGTTTATCAATTGCAATGAATGTGCCACATTAATGAAGGATGTTGTTTATGTGGGAGGGTGAGGGAGGTGTGGGGAGCAGGGCATATGGGAATCCCTATATTTTTTGTGTAACATTTCTGTAATCTAAGTATATTATACACACACATACACACACACACACTAAAAAACAAAACAAAACACATTAGAAGCATACAATGGCTCATTTGAAACGACAGAAGAAAGAATCAATGATATCGAAGACAGAAGAGCTGAAATTGAAGAGCGAAAACATTGGAAAACATTGAGCAGGTGCTTGGGAAGTTGAATGACAACACAAAACACAACAACATACGTGTCATGGGAGTTCCAGAAGGAAAAGAAAAAGGGAAAAGGGGCAGAAAGAGTATTTGAAGAAATAACAGCAGAAAATTTCCCAACTCTCACGAAAGAAATGAACGTACATGTCCAAGAAGCACAGCGTACTCCAATCAGAAAAAAACCCTAATAGACCTAATCCAAGACACATACTACTCAGGATATCAAACATGAAAGATTAAGAGAAACTTCTGAGTGCAGCAAGGGAGAAGCAAACCATCACATAAAAGGGACACCCAGTAAGACTTAGGGAGGAGTTATCATCAGAAACCATAGAGGCGAGAAGATAATGGAATGATATAACTAGGATACTTAAAGAGAAAAACTGCCAGCCGAGAATTCTTTACCCAGCAAAATTGTCCTTCAAATATGAAAGTGAGTATAAAATATTCACAAATAAACAGAAACTAAGAGAGTTCATAAAAAAGAATCCACTTTTGCAGGAATTATTAAAGGAAGCCTTAGAGCCTGAAAGAAAAGGACAAGAGAGAGGCTTGGAGAAGCTTACAGAAGAAAGAACAGCACAAAGGATAACCAAAAGAATAAAAAGACAAAAACATGATATGACACATGAAAACCAAATAACAAAATGGTGGAAGTAAATAATGCATTTACAGTACTACCATTGAATGTGAGTAGATTAAATTCCTCAGTCAAAAGATACAGACTGACAGAATAGACAAAGAAACATGAGCCATCCTTACACTGCTTACAAGAGACTCACCTTAGACCCCGGGATAAAAACCAGCTGAAAGTGAAAGGCTGGAAAAAGATACTCCACACAAATAGTAATCAAAAAAGTGCAGGGGTAGCTATACTAATATCAGACAAAACAGACTATAAATGCAAAATGGTTGTAAGAGATACAGAAGGCCATTACATACTAACAAAAGGGACAAACCACCATGAAGATATAACAGTCATAAACATCTATGCACCCTAACCAGGGTGCCCCCAAAATACATGAGGCAAACTCTGGCAAAATTGAAGGGAGAAATAGACATCTTTACAATAGCTGTTGGAGACTTCAACACACCATTCACATCATTACATAGAAAAATTAGAAAAAAGATCAACAAGGAAACAGAGAACTTGAACAATATGATAAACGACTTAGACCTAAGACATATACAGAACGTTGCACACAAACTCAGCAGGTTATACATTCTTCTCAAATGCCCATGGATCTTTCTCCAGGATAGACCACATGTTAAGGCGCAGTACACTCTCAATAAATATAAAAAGACTGAAATTATACAAAGCACCTTCTCAGATCATAATGGAATGAAACTGGAAATCAATAATAGACAGGAAAGAGGTAAATTCACAAATATGTGGAGGCTAAACAACACATTCCTAAATAATCAGTGGGTCAAAGAAGAAATTGCAAATGAAAGCAGCAAATAAATTGAGACAATTAATGAAAATAAGAATGCAACTTATCAAAACTTATGGGATACTGTGAAGGCAGTCTCGAGAGGGAAATTTATGGCCCTAAACACCTATATTAAAAAAGAAAGAGCCAAAATCAAAGATCTAACTGAACAACTGGAGAAACTAGAAAAAGAACAGCAAAGCAATCCCAAAGTAAGCAGAAGGAAAGAAATAATAAAGATTAGAGCAGAAATAAATGAAATTGAGAAAAAGAATAGAGAAAATCAACAAAACCAAAAGTTGGTTCTTTGAGAAGATCAATAAAATTGACAAACTCCTAGCTAGACTAAACAGAGAAAAAAAGTGAAAAGATGCAAATAAATACAATCAGAAATGAAAGGCGGAAATTTATGACTGGCCCTACAGAAATAAAAAGGATTGTAAGAGGATATTATGAGAAACTGTATGCCAACAAAGTAGACAACCTAGATGAAATGGATGAATTCCTAGGAATGCACAAACAACCTACAATGACACTACAAGAAATACAAGAACTTAACAAACCAATCACATTAAAAGAGATTGAATCTGTCATCAAAAATCTCCCAACAAAGTCCAGGACCAGATGGCTTCACAGGTGAATTCTACCAAGCATTTTGAAAAGAATTAACACCAATCCTGTTTAAATTCTTCCAAAAAATTGAAGAGGAGGGAAAATTACCCAACACATTTTATGAAGCCAACATCACCTTAATACCAAAGCCAGATAAAGACACTACAAGGAAAGAAAATTACAGACCAATCTCTCTAATGAACATAGATGTTAAATTCTCAATAAAATACTTGCAAATCAAATCCAACAGCATATCAAAAGACATAAATCACAGCCAAGTGCGATTTATTCCGGGTATGCAAGGTTGGTTCAACATAAGAAAATCAATCAATGTAATAATACACTCCATTAAGAAATTGGAGGAAAAAAACCCACAAGATCATTTCAATCGATGCAGAAAAGGCATTTGACAAAATCCAGCATCCTTTCTTGATAAAACACTTCAAAAGATAGGAATAGAAGGAAAATTCCTCAATCTGATAAAAGGCATATATGAAAAACCCACAGCCTACAGATTCTGTATGATTGTGCTACTATGAACGAAGTATATTGTGTAACATATTGTATGATTACATTATAAAATGTAACGATAAATCATTTATAAAGATGAAATTAGATCAGTTGTTATTTAGGGCTGGGGAAGGCACACTAAGTGATGTGGAGTTTTTCGTTTTGGAATAACGAAATGGTTCTAAAATTTTTTGTAGTGATGAATGCACAACATTGTGATTATACTAAAAGCCACTGATTATATACTTTGGATAGATCTATGGTATGTGAATATATCTCAATAAAACTGTTAAATAAATAAATAAATAAATAAATAAATAAATAAATAAATAAATATGCAGGAAAGCTATGTATAGCAGGGGAAATAGATTAAGAGGGAAAGAATTTTCTTGTTGGAAAGCGGATGTGGCTCAGGCGACTGGGCTCTGGTCTACCATATGGGAGGTCCAGGGTTCGCTTCCCAGGGCCTCCTGGTGGAAGGCAAGCTGGCCCATACAGAGAGCTGGCCTGCACGGAGTTGTGGCCCATGCAGGAGTGCTGGCCCGCACAGAGAGCTGGTGCAGCTAGATGACGCACCAAAAAGAGACACAGAGGAGAGACAATAAGAGACACGGCAGACCAGGGAGGTGAGGTGGCGCAAGAGATTGAGTGCCTCTCTCCTACTCCAGAAGGTCCCAGGATCAGTTCCCAGTGCTCCCTAAAGAGAAGACAAGCAGACACAGAAGAACACACAGCAAATGGACACAGCAAACAGTGAGCGCAAAAACAACAGTGGGGGAGGGGGGGATTAAATAAATGATCTTAAAAAAAAAAAATAAGAATTTTGTTTACTTGTCTGTTTTTTGTTTATTATTATTGAAATAATGGAAATGCTCTAATAATGATTGAAGTGATGAATGCACAACCATGTGATTATACAAAATACTGTTGATTGTACACTTTGGATGAATTGTATGCTTTATTAATATGCACCAAAAAACTGATTTGTTTTAAAGAGAGAGAGAGAGAGAGAGAACGACATCCCTTTCCCATTTTATACAGCTAACCTCTTCTTGTGCCACTCCAGCAGAAGACTAGAGTTTTATTCCCTGGATTAGAGAAGTACAGACACAACTGAGGACAGTAAGACTAGGGAACGTTTACATTTTGAATGCTAAGATTCTGCATTCTTCTCCTCCTTGATTCTCTGTGTTATATACTCCAAGGAAGAGATTGGAACTCTTTTACTGCTTTTTTTTCTTTTAATATGGCTACAATAATTTTATCTAATTATAATTTAGCTGATATCTTTATTCATCCTTTTATTTTCAACCATTCTGTCTTTTGTATAGGCTTGAATTATATGTTTTTTAAATCCAGTCTAATCCGTTTTAATAAATGAGTTTAATCCATTTACGTTTACTGCGATTACTTGTGACATTTACTCTTTTTTTTTTGTTTCCTACTGTGAAAGGAACTTTAATTGACCTTTATGCCCTGGGTTACAAAATGGTTCCTGGCAAAGGAAGTATACAAGATGGACACCCTGTGCTGACACACTCAGACTTCAGGCATTTGCAGCTTGATAAACAAGACTTAAAGCTTCCAAGAAATAGGACAAGAAAAAGAACCTAAACTCGGATCAGTCAGCTTCGGACAAGATTCCTTCTGCCTCATTCCAATAAGTTGCTAAAATAAAAGTGTCCTGACAACTGCAATTTCTCCTCTTTTTAGACTATAAATTCCCAATGCTCCCTGAATGTTTTGGAACACCTGCTTTTACTTTGTGTTGCTCAATTTGCCAATGTTATACTGTTAATAAAGCTCTCTTCTTTATATTTGCAGTAACAAATATAAAGAAAAGGGGACAGAAAACAGGAAAAATTACAGTAGTACATTAGGAATTCTCCAAGAAAATGGCCCAAACTACACCCAATACACATGAATTGCCTATAATCTAAGAAAAACATCAAATGAGTGGCAGAGAGCAAAATAAAACAGAAAGAAAACAACAGGGAAGAAAAAATTCTGGAAAAAAAACCCGTGGACTCTATATTTATGAAACAAATAAACGATAAAAGTTCGTGTCACTGCTCTCAGTTCTTCTGGGTATATACCCAGTAGTGGTATTGCAGGGTCACGTGGCAAGTCTATATTCAACTTCTTTAGGAACTGCCAAACAGTCCTCCATAGTGGTTGTACCATTTTGCAATCCCACCAACAGTGAAGAAGTGTTCCTATCTCTCCACATCCTCTCCAACACTTGTAGTTCTCTGTCT
>JAQZBX010083125.1:0-13435 GCA_029593785.1 Cabassous unicinctus
TTGAGGTACCAAGGACCTTGTATGTGGGAAGCCAGCGCTTAACCAATGAGCCACATCAGCTCCCTGAATTGGTTTTTTCATTTGTTTGCTTGTTGTTTGTTTTTTGTCTTTAGAAGACACTGGGAACCGAACCCAGGACCTCTCACGTGGGAAGCAAGCACTCAACTGCTTGAGCCACTTCCGCCCCCTTGCTTAATTTTTAAATGGATTAGTTGTCTTTTTATCATTGAGCTGTAAAAGTTCTTTATATATTATATAATATGATAACATTAATTTATTGATTAATTTATATGTTTAGTTATATATATTTATATATTCTGGATATTAGCCTTTAGCAGATATACAAGTTGCAAATACTTTCTCCCATTTGTGGCTTTTCTTTTACTTCTTGGTAGCTTATTTTGAAGCACAGATATTTTAATTTTAATGAAATCTAATTCATCTATTTTTTTCCCTTTAGTCTCTATATTCTATATGTGAATTTCTTTACTGAGCTCATAGCAAATTCATAAGAGAATAAAGTACAGAAAAGCTTTACCTGCAAAACAAAGGAAGGCTTTCAAATATTTAGATTTTTCTAAGGAGGCAGTATCCCTCAGAAGCAATCCCCAGTTCTTTCTTATTTTTATTAACTTTGGGCATTCACATCACTAAAGTAAGGGAGGCCTGTTTTCACAATTTTTAAGCACTTTAAACTGACCGTGCATGAGCGTCCCAACCCTGAGAGGTTCCTTATTGTGTTCCTCCAGAACTTCACTGACTCAGTTCCCAGTCTTCCTCTCCCTATCATATGATTTGTATTAGCTTTATCAGGCTGCAATCACAAATACCACAAACTGGTTTTGGTTTAAACAACAGGAATTATTGACTTGTGGTTTCAGAGGCTAGACGGCTTACTTCCTCTTGGGGTCTGTAGCATTCTGGCTGGCAGGCAATGCTCCCATTCCTTGACTATCCCATCATATGGCCATCCCTCTCTTTCTCTTCCAGGTTCCACTGACTTCCAGCTTTGGCTACTCATCATAGCTTTCTCAATCTATCTGAATTTCTCCTGCTTATAAAAGACTCCAGTAATCCTGAGAAAGGTTCAGCCTCATTCAGTTGGGCCGCACCTCAACTAAAATAACATCTTCAAGTAATCCTATTTATGGTGGCCCCACACCCACAAGAATTCAGATCAAGACCAAGAATATATCTAAATTGGGGTGCATAATTCAATCCACGACACCATTTCAGGGATTCTCAGAGACCACCCATCTTCCTCAATGCAGGGCCCACTGGGAATCCTACCAAATACTGTAGCAGTTTGATATAGTTTATGATTCCAAAAATACATATTGGATTATGTTTGTAAACTGGTCCATACATGGGTATGATTAAATTATGATTAGGGCTTTGATTGCACCATGTCAGTAGGATATTGAGTCCTGCCCCCTTTATGGGTGGGGACTCACAGATAAAACTACACTGCAGAGCAGAGAAGTTAGTTGGAGTTTTGATGTTGGAATTTTTATGTTGGAGTCTTGAGCTGGAGCCCCAGGAAGTAAGCACACAGAGGAGCTTGGTTGTGAGGAAATAGAGAAGGCCCCGGGAAGAGAAACATGCAGTTTGCCTAATAGTCTACAGCTGGCCTTGTGGAGATATCAGAGCAGCTGAGCCCAAAGAGAAGCAAGCCCCAGGAAGAGAGGAACCCAGGAAGCCTGAACCCTGGCAGAGTGTCAGCAGCCATCTTGCTCCAACACGTGGCCATAGACTTTGGTGAGGGAAGTAACTTATGCTTTATGGCCTGGTAACTGTAAGCTTACCAGGCCATATATATCCTTTATAAAACCAACTGATTTCTGGTATTTTGCATCAGCACCCCTTTGGCTGACTAATATAAATACCATATTGTTTCTGGGTATGTATGATATCCTATCAAATACCATATTGTTTCTGGGCTTTCTTCCACCTGAAACCTAAAGCATAGCCACCACCAGTTCTTCCTATAAGGTGGGGTCATCACAGAGGCTGGCGACCACACCAAGTTTGAGATGCCTAGAATGGCACACTATAGCTATAAAACAAGGATTTTTAAAATGATCGTGTGCTTGCTTTGGCAGCACATATACTAAAATTGGAATGATACAGAAAAGATTAGCATGGCCCCTGAACAAGGTTGACATACAAATTCATGAAGCATTCCATATTAAAAAAAAAAAAAGATTAAAAAAATGATTGAATAATATGACATATGTTAAACATGTCATTTAATGATATTTGGCATGTTGAACACTGTCATCCACCATTGTTTGGTAGAAATCTACCTATTATAAAAAAATTGTGGGCTCTTAAAATTATTTTACTTAAAATAATTATCTAATGATTAATGGATGAAAAGAATACTAACATCTCATGGGGCAATATCTCATGTAGATTAACTTATCTTTTTATCCTCCTGTGTTAAGGTTAATCAAAGGTTGATGGGGTGAATTTCTTTTCTCTCTTGTGAAAGAATTTGACCTTGGGTTAATTTACTAGATCAGTTCCCCTGTAACCTGATGAGAAGGTGTCAACTGTGTCCTTAGGTGACAATTATTTATGACTTTGGTAGCCTGATAAGAGGCACATCTCCTGCATTACTGGGTCCCACTGCCTGTGGTTCACAAATGACTCCTCACTGGGAACTGGCATCCAGGATTGGAATGCCCCTGTGGGAACCTTGGACTCTAAGCTCTGCTCTGGGTTCTTTTTTTAAAAAACTTTTTTTTATTGAAATAATTTCAAACTTATAAGACACTTGCAAAAAGAATACAAAGCTGATTCAGAAAACTCCAACATCTCACCCCCCACCCCCAGAATACCCAGATCTACTAATTTTAACATTGTTGTGCTCTCGGTTCTAACAAGAAAAGTGGGCTTTTGTGGCATAGATCTCAGTCACTTCCATCTGAACAAAAAGAAGAAAGAGATAAGGGACTCTGCGTAATCTTCCATGAGAACTATTATGGAAGAATAATGCTTGTTTCAAACATGAATTAATAGAGTGATGATGTAAACTAACAGGTTAGAAGATATTTATTTGACACTAGGTCAGGGTTATCCCTAAAAGTTACCCTTAGATGTTCTCTTAGTATCTTGGTTTGAGTCTTTTGTGGACCCCAGAAAATCCTGTTCTTGAAGCAAACCCAGTCCTCTGCCTGTAACCTATCATATGTGGTGGGATCTTTTGGTTAGATTCTGTTAAGGGACTTTTTAATTAGATCATTTTTTATTAGACTGTTTCAGTTAAGGACCTTTGATTAGATTGTGGAAACCAGGCTGGGTCCTAATCCTTTTACTGGAGTCTTATAGAAACTGAAGCCTAAAAGCAGAGACACACAGAGAAAGAGAGCTGCCATTTTACTCTGCCATGTGAGAGGGGACTCTAAAATCACCTACAACCACAGAAAGACAGAGAAACCCTTAGAGGCTGAGAGAGAGGCCAGAGGCTGGAATCAGCAGAGGAGCCTGGAGCCAGCGAGATATAGCCTGGGGAAAGCTAAGTCATATGCCTCATCTGCCACAGCTGAGCTCGGGGAGAAACTTCCCACTAAATAACTTCCCACTAAAAAAGCCAATCCATTTCTGGATTGCATGGGCAGCCTTTAGCAAACTAAAACACTTAGATAAAAGGAATAACCAATCATCTAAACTTTTCTGTATATTATGATGCATGTGAGTACACATTGACCATCACTTTATAGCCTTTGCTGGGTCAGAAAAGCTTTTCCTCCACTTGGTGAATGATGCAACAGGAAGTTTCTCAAACTTAGTCTTCTGTGTAAACCATCACTCTGATGCCCACAGAGCATCCTAGCATGTGTTACCTTAGATACTAATTCATCGTATGCCGTTTATGCATAATGTTGCTAATGCACACAGGATTGAATTTAGTGCTATTTTAAAGCCTTCACATAGTGATGTAACATGGTTACATCTGAGGTATATAGAAGTTACTTCCAGGTGGTTGTAACCAGGTGGGTGGTTTGCTACATAAGCATTGGTTGGTGTTTACTAAATAACTTATTGCTACTTTGTATTTGTTAATGAAGGAAACTCTTGGAAATTTTCTCCATTTGAAATATTATCCAACACTGTATCAAATTGGGTGTTTGATAGAATCTCATGAGCAGAATCCCACTGCTCATGAGATTCTTTATTACATGTGACAAAGACTATCAGGGATGGAGTTATCTTGCTATATTACATGAGTTCAGATGTCCTTGAGAAGAAGATATTTGAGCAGAGACCAGAGGAAGTATGGGAATGAAGCAAGAGCCTACTTCAGGAAAGAGATTTCCAGGCAACAGGAACAGAAATGCAAATGTTGTGAGGCAGGACTTTGCTTGGGGTAATGGAGAACAGAAAGGAAGGCAAGAGCTGTTGGAGCAGGAAGAATAGTAGAGAATGAAGTCTGAAAGGGAATGGGAATGTGGTTCTTACTGGGCTTTGGGATTCCTTTAGGGATTTCAGCTTTACTCTGAGTGAAATGGGAAGCCAATGGAACATGTAGAGCAGAGGCATGACCTGACCTGCCTATGTTTGAAGAGGATCACTAGGCTACAAATATGGAGAAGAAACTGTGGCAAGAGTGAGTGGGGGTAAGGAGGGAGACAGGGAGAGCAGAATCCCTTAGGGACTTCCTACCTTAAGTTCTTCAGACTTAGTATACTATTCTATTCTCTCTATATTTGATGAAATAGTTCTTCTTAGTCAATATATTAATGGAAGCCAGGATAGGACCCAGAATAAGGTCCCTAGAAATGCCAAGAGATTTTTAAAAAGGGCCATTCCAATTAAGGGCAGATTGAGTAAATGCATAGTAGTGACAGGTGCTGGTAAACACACAAACTGGCTCCACTCATGATAGAGCACAAGAAAAAGAGTTAACATCCACAAAATCATGTAAAAAGCAACCAGGTAAACATTTAACAAGTTATTAAAGGAACAAGTGAGAGGTGGAGTGTCAGTTTGGAATAGGTAGAGTCACATTACTAAGAGTATTCTATACTCAGTAGACCTCTACCCAGTGCTCATGAGAAGGACTGGAGGCAGCGTATAGAACCAGAAAGAGCCCACCCACTTCCCACCAGGATTGCAAGACCTTACCAGCAGATATTAGAAGAAAGACAGCCTCACCCACTTTCCGTGACCATTTCTCCACTGAAGTAAAAGTCTTTAAGATACTAGAAAAACAGCAGAAAATCCTGTTGACACCATGGAATAGGCAAAGACCTATTTTGGCTAGGGTAGGGATAGAAAAAAAGAAAACAAAACAAAAAAAAATCCATTATCTCTGTGGAATTAGCAAGAAACTATCACCCAACAATAACCACAGATCCAAAACAGAGAGACACAGAAAGGAGGGGCAAAATTCTGAGAAAGCCCTGTCCCTGAAGTCCAAACATACAGAACTAGATCAAGACTGCAGCTGGACCAGGTCAATAGAGAACCTCTTTGTCACCACAAGCCAAAGTCTGAGGAACAAGCAACAGAAATTGTCTTATTTGCCAGGTCTGCTATCATGTAACACAGACCACTTGGAATTCATTGTTTCACAGTTTTGGAGGTTATAAGACCAACCTCAAGGTGTCAGCAGGATCAAGTTTTCTCTGAAGTCTGGAGCATGCTGGTGGTAGCTTGCCAGCAATCCATAAATCACTCTCTACCACACTCAAATGGCCTCCTGCTCTATCCTACTCTGAATGTCCAAATTTCCTGCACTTATAAGGACTCCAGTCCTATTGGTTTAAGTCCACCCTGATTCAGTTTGGGCTCATCATAACCAATAACATCTTTAAAGATCCTATTTACAAATGAGTTCACATCCACAAACCCAGAGAACAGTAGTTGAACAGTATGCCACTAAGAGAGGAGTAAAAGCATGGGAAGAGACCTCTTCTGTGGTGCAGGTATGCAGGGATGGCTAAAAGCTAAGTGGGGAGCATGAACACTGAGAAAAAACCTACAACAAACCTATACCTTCCTAAGAACAAGACAAGAGCCACCCACCACTACAGGATGTTGAAGCCCTTCGTATACTGAAAGTAATGAAAGCAACAACAAAAACCCATCTACCACAGCTTCTGCCTATATTGACTCAACCCATCACATTAACAGCTTAACACGAGAGGAGCATGACCATTTCCAAGCATCAATACTACTTACCTCAGTTCTGAACACAATGTCAGCATTCTATAAAGAAGTACAAGGCATAGAAGAAAAGCAGGAAAAAGTAATTGATTGTCAAGAAATGAAATTACCACCAGAACGAGATTGAACAATGACCCAGATATTGGAACTATCAAACAAAGATATTAAACAACTATAATTAGTATGTTAAAAGATTGAATTGCAAAGTTAGACAGCATGTATGAACAAATAGGAATTTGAAAAGATAAATGTAATCTCTAAAAAGAAGCAAATGGAGATACTAGAAATATTTTTTTAAATATTATAGGTAAAGAATTTCTGTAGTAGTTTCATGACTGAACTTCATGTAGCTGAGGGAAGAATCAGTGGGCTTGAATATAGGCCAAAAGAAATCATTTAAACTGAAACACAAAGAGACAAAACAAGAAAAAAAACAACACAAATCTGTGGAAGAATATCAAACAGTCCAACATATGTGACTAGTTTCACAGAAAGAGAAAACAGAGAGAATGGGACAAAATATATAGCTGAAGAGATAATGGTCAGTATTTTCAAAAAATAGTGAAAAACTTCAAAAAACAAATCCAAGAAACTAAGAGAATAAAATAGGATAGATGCAAAAGCAACATGAGTCAAACTGCTGAAAACCGAAGATAAAAATAAAGATAGGAACTATACCAGAATAATTCTCATAGGAAACAAACAACAACAACAACAACAAAATATCTCCAGCTTAGGATTTTATACCCAGAGAATATTTTTTCAAAACTGAAGGTAAAATGAAGATTTTTCTAGAAAAACAGAAGATGAAATAATTCATTGCCATCAGAATACTATAAGAAATATTATCAGATAGTAGAAGTCTGATACCAAATAAAAACTTGGATCAATGCAAAGAAATAAACAGTAAAAGAAATAGTATAGATGAAGGTAAACATAAATGACATTGTTTTCCTTATTTTCAATTGTTGCAGAAGATAGCTAACTAAAGCAAAAACAGTAATAATGTATTGTGGGATTCATAGCACATCCAAAGATAAAATATATGAAAACAATAGTACAAGAATGGAAGGGAAGAATTGGAAGTATACTTTTGTAAGTTTCTTCACTCTACATGCAGTGATATAATATTATTTAAGGTAAACTGTGATAAGTTAAAGAATATAACATAAGCCCTCAAACAAATACTAAGACTTTTTGAAAAAGAGGAGTAGCCTAATAAGCTGATAATACAGATAAAATGGAATCATTTAAAAATGCACAAGTAATCCAAAAGATGGCACAAAACGTCCTTATGTTTTTCTATGGGAAAAAAACAGAACACAACTAACAAGGTAGTAAATGTGAATTCAACCACATCAATAATTAAATTAAATGTAAATAATATAACACCCCACTTAAGACAGAGATAGTCAAATTATATTAACATGAAGACCAGCTACATGCTGTGTTCAATAAAAAACTACTTGAAATGAAAAGACAAGTTAAATGTAAAAGAGTGGGAAAAGATATATCATGAAAATACTAATGAAAAGGAAACTGGAGTGGCTATATTATTATGAGAAAAAGTAGATTTCAGCAAAATGAATATAATGAGGAATAAAGAGTGACATTACTTAACGATAAAAGGTCAATCCACCAAGCAGTCATTACAATCCTAAGTGTTTTAGAAATGAACAAGATTGCAAAATGCACAAAACAAAACCCAATAGAACTGATAGAAAAAATAGACAACTCAAAATAATAGTTTGAGAGTTCAAAACTCCTATTTTAGTAGTCAGCAGAAAATGACTAGATGGAATATCTGAACACAATCTCAACCAACTACTCCTAATAGACATTTGTAAAATACACAACAGAAGTAGGACACATATTTCTTTCAAGTGTATGTGGAAAATTCACCAAGATAGAATAGACTGTGTGCCATAAAACAAACTTCACCAAATTAAAATTAAATTAAATTGCACAAAGTATGTTTCTTGACTACCATGAACTTAAGCTAGCAATCAATAACAGAAAGATACCTGGAAAAACTGGAAAATTTTGGAAATGAAACAACATACTTCTAACGGAAAGAAGGAGATCAAAGGGGAAAATAGAAAATATTTTAAATTGAACGAAAATGAAAACATAATATATCAAATTTTGTGAGAGATAGCTAATACAGTCATAGAGGAAATTTATAGCATTAGACCCAATCAAAACATATTGAAGGATTTTTTTAACAAATCAATTTTATACATATTAATAAAGCATAAATCCATCCAAAGTATACAATCAATGGTATTCAGTATAATCACATATTTGTGCATTCATCACTTCAATCACTCTTAGAGCACTTTCATTATTCCAATAATAATAATAAACAAAAAACAAACAAACAAAACTCACCTCTCAATCTCTATATGCTTCCCCTGCCATACATAGCTGCTATTCTTTTTCCTTCTCTCTTGTATATTTGTATTTATATTTTGTAGAAACAGTTTTATATATGCAATATCACCCATATTTGTGTTTTACATGAGATTTTACTATCTTATACAGTCTCATGTTACAGTTTTTAGTTTTCCTTCTAGTAATATACATGACCTTAGATGTTCCCTTTTAAGCACTGTCATACCCATATAAAAGCTCTGCTAGTTACAAACATCATGATATGCATTCACCATTTCTATTCATTTCCAAAGATTAACACACATCTTTTTTACCAATTCTGCACAGATTAACCCTCAGCTTTCCATTCTCTACCCTCATCCTATTTTCTGGTGACCTATATTCTGATTATTAACTCCATGAGTTTACACAATATATTTAGTTCAAGTAGCACAATCATACAGTATTTGTCCTTTTGTGTCTGGCTTGCTTCGCTCAACATAATGTCCTCCAGGTTCATCCATGTTGTCATATGCTTCATGACTTCATTTCTTCTTACTGCTGCATAATATTCCATCGTGTGAATACACCACAGTTTGTTTATCAGTTGATGGACACTTGGGTTGTTTCCAACTTTTGGCAATCGTGAATAATGCTACTAAGAACATTGGTGTGCAGATATTTGTTTGTGTCTCTGCTCTTAGTTCTTCTGGGTATACACCTAGTAATGGTATGGCCAGGTCAACTTTCTTAGGAACTACCAAACAGTCCTCCACAGTGGCTGTAGCATTCTACATTCCCAGTGAATAAGCGTTCCTGTATCTCCACATCGTCTCCAACATTTAGTTTTCTGGCTTTTTAATAGCAGCCAATCTAATAAGTGTGAAATGATATCTCATTGTAGTTTTGATTTGCATTTCCCTAGTCACTAGGAATGTTGAATATTTTTTCATGTGTTTCTTCACCATTTGTATTTCTTCGTTGGACAATTATCTTCTCAAGTCTTTTGCCCATTTTTTAATCGGTTAGTTTGTCTTTTTATTGTGGAGTTGTATGATCTCTTTGTATATCATGGATATTAAACTCTTATCCAATACGTAATTGCCAAATATTTTCTCCCATTGAGTTGGCTGCCTTTTTATCCTTTGACAAAGCCCTTTGAGGTGCAAAAGTGTTGAATTTTGAGGAGGTCCAATTTATCTACTTTTTCTTTTTTTGCTTGTGCTTTGGGTGTGAAAGAAACGACCACCTACCACAAGATCTTGAAGATGTTTTCTTAAATTTTCTTCTACGAGTTTTATGGTTGTCATTTATATTTAGATCCTTGATCCATTTTGAGTTAACTTTTCTATAAGGTGTGAGATAAGGGTCTTCTTTCCTTTGGATATAGCTACCCAGTTCTCCCAGCACCATTTGTTGAACAGACTCTTCTGGTCCAGCTGGGAGGGCTTGACCACCTTGTCAAAAGTCACTTGAATAAGTATTTCTGGGAGCAAAAACATAGTAATTACACAATTTCAGTGCAGTGAACCAAATGTTGAGTCAATTGGAATGTAATTTATTAAACCTCATGAATTTAAAGGATATTTTCTTTAAAAGCCAAGTTACTTTCTCATGTACAGCATTTTTAGAAAGCATGATTTTTTTTCTATCATCTATTCCTCCAACCATGTTTAATTGAAGAAAGAATTAATATTTCTTTAGATAAGCTCTTATTGCCTTAATTTGGTTATGACGTTAAAGAGCTAAGTCCTGTTCAAGGTGAGCTATTGTTACCTACCAACAGATATCCTGGATGGGTATGCAAATGGTTATTTTCTTTTTATTGTTGATAATTGGGAAGTTCTGTTGATGAGAAGCACTATTTCCAAGATTAACAGTGTTCCACGCATAATGAAGCACTTAAACACTGTTTGTGTTAATAATTTAAAACACAGAAGAAAAAGTTTAGTTTGTTTTTGTTTTTTTTGTTTTTTGTTTTTGTAGTACCACAGTTATTCCAATAAAGTTTATTTAGGCCATAGACTATCCTAAAGTATCCCATAGTTAAATTTTTCAGTCAATGAAGACTTGGAGAGAATGTCAGTGAATTGGTTTGAATGTTCTGTGGCAATCCACAGTTCTAGCAAAATATTAAAATAGAAGTTTGGGATGTAATTTGCCTTGTGTTGTTTGACAGTCATTGTTTATACTCTAAAGGTTATATTTTAAGCTATTTGGAATTTGCTGTTGGGAGGATCACTATACTAGATTTATGGAGTAATCAGTCACACATGACTTGTAGAAAATACTGTCATATAGTTCATTTCATCATTTTCTGTTGCAAGGAAGACACACCACCACAGAATGCTAATATGTCAGTGGTGCCCAGTACGTCTTGTATATAGGTTATTGCAAATATTGTTCTGAAATGGTAAAGTTCAGAATTACATTTTTTAAAATAAAAATTGTTTTAAATCTATTTTGTAAAGATATAAAATACAACAGAATTTCCAGAGTACAGATTAAATTATTTGCACTAACACACATGATGCACATGATTTAATAAAATAACTCTCACTAAAATAAAATTACTTGACTGTAGATGTGAGGGTCTATTTCTGATTTCTCAATTCAGTTCCATTGGTCAATATGTCTGTCTTTATCCCAGTACCATGCTGTTTTTACCACTGTAGCTAAGCAATATGCTTTAAAGTCCAAGTGAGAGTCCTCCAGCTTTCTTTTTCAAGATCTTTTTGGTTATTCAGGGCCCCTTACCCTTCCAAATAAATTTGGTAATTGGTTTTTCCATTTCTGCAGAAAAAGGTTGTTGGGATTTTTATTGGGATTTCATTGAATCTGTAAATCAATTTGGGTAGAATTGACATCTTAATGATATTTAGTCTTCTAATCCATGAACACAGAATGTCCATCCATTTATTTAAGTCTTCTTCAGTTTCTTTTAGCAATGTTTTGCAGTTTTCTGAATACAGGTCCTTTATGTCCTTGGATAAGTTTATTCCTAAATATTTGTTTGTTTTAGTTGCTATTATAAGCGGATTTTTTTTTTCCTATTTCCTCCTCAGATTACACATCAGTAGTATATAGAAACGCTATTGATTTTTGTGTATTAATCTTGTATTCTGCAACTTTGCTAAACTCTTCTATTAGTTCTAGTAGCTTCGTTGTAGATTTTTTCAGTAGATTCTAGATATAGGATCATGTCATCAGCGAACTGTGAAAGTTTTACTTCTTCCTTTCCTATTTGGGTCCTTTTTATTTCTTTATCTACCCTAATTGCTCTAGCTAGACCCTCTAGCACAACACTGAATAACAGTGGTGACACTGGGCATTCTTGTCTTGTTCCTGATCTCAGCAGGAAAGCTTTCAGTCTTTCACCATTGAATACAATGCTAGCTGTAGGTTTTTCATATATGCACTTTACCATATTTAGAAAGCTTCCTTCTATTCCTATCTTTTGGAGTGTTTTTATCAAGAAAGTGTGCTGCATTTTGTCAAATGCCTTTTCTGCATCAATTGAGAGGATCATGTGATTTTTCTTCTTTACATTATCAATATGGCTTATTACCCTAATTGATTTTCTTATATTGAACCACCCTTTTCTTATATTGAACTACTGAACAGTGGAAAGGGGAAGCAGCTGAGCAAGTACATAGGCGTGGATGTGGAGGGGGGTGAGGGGACAGGGCCTGAGAAAGCAGTCCCTTCTGGCCCTAAATGCTGTGGATAAGAGAGAGGCAAGAGCCTCATAGTGACCCTGGCCAGCCTGGCAGAAAAGGAGCAACTAAATTGGAGGCACACTGAAGGCAGGGATCTTTTCTGTCTCATTCACTGTTGTACATTCAGCCCCGAATCACAGTGCTTCGCAGACAGGAAATATTTGTTAAAGAAAGAAAAGAAAAAAGAGAGGAAGGAGTGAAGAGAGAGGGTAGGAGGAAGGAAGGAGACTAGAATTTGACAAAGGGCAGAAGCAACAAGGGTGGTAGGAGGGAGAAAGCACCTATCTCATGGGCTGAGCTTCTTGGAACTTAAACACCAGCCATTGAATAGGAGCAGGGGTCAGGGTGGGACAGTGAGGGAGAAAGTCCAGTCCTTTGGGGTTACATGAGGACAGAGAAGGGTTGGACAATCAGTAGAACACGGAGAGGCAGGACCACACTGCTAAAGAATGTTGCAGTGAGTCTTGTCATTGCAGCATGTAAAATCCACTTGAGTGCCTGGTCTGAAGAAGGTCTAGGGAAAGCACAGGTCCCCACAGCCCTGATGTGCATACAGGAAATCTTCACCTGGAGATGAAGAAATATGACAAGAAAGGAGGATCCCTGATTAGGGGCCTCTAACACTCCCACAGGAAGGCAAATGTTTGCCACATAAGAGTAAACAATTAATATTTTTTGAAAGAACCAGTGATTCAGTGAATGAGGACAAACAGCACCTGGCCCTGCAGAGCCATGCTGGTTGGTGGGAAGGGCCATCAGCCTGGACTGAAATGATTGAGATGGGACCCTTGTGGTCCTCCTCCAACCCCTAACCCTACCCCCACAGAGTCCTCCAGATTCCAAAAGCACAACCACAAATAAGCCCTGTGGAATTTTTTTAAAAACAATTTATTGAAGTATATCATTAATACATGAACATACATAAACAATAAGTGTTCAGTAAACATTGTGAACTTACAAAACAAACATGCATAACATCATACAGGGCTCCCACACATCACCCCACCACAAATACTTTGCATTGTTGTGAAACATTTGTTAACAAACCATGAAAGAGCATCGTCAAAGTTTTACTACTAACTATAGTCCATATCTTACTCCCCTATACTGGTTTTTAAAGGATTTATTTATTTATTTATTTATTTATTTACTTTTATCCATTTTTACCC
>JAQZBX010083126.1:0-13434 GCA_029593785.1 Cabassous unicinctus
AAAACCACTAAGACTGCGTTCTCTCCCTCTCACTCTCCCAAAATGGGAAAGAAGAATGCCCTTCTCATTTCTATCTGCATATATGTTTCACCTGTTTTCCTTGTGGTTACTGGGATTAAAATTTAACATCCTAAATATATAACAATTATATTTGGTTCAATACCAATTAACTTCAATAGCATGCACATACACTTTTCCTATACCTCTCTTTCCCCTTATTATTTTTTGTACTTGTTACCATTGTATGTCCAAAAACTTAGATTTAACATTACATTTTATGCATTTGAATTTAGCACCTGTAGGAAGTAAGAAGTAGAATTACATACCAAACAAAACAATACAAAAATACTGGCATTTATAATTACCCAAATGGCTGCCTTCATCACAGGTCATTATTTCTTTATGCTGCTTTGTACCACTGTCTAGTATCCTTTCCTTTCAGTCTGAAGAACTACCTTTAGCATTGGTTGTAGGGCACATCTAGTGGTGGTGAATTCCCTCAGCTTTTGTGTTTCTGAAAATGCCTTAATCTCTACCTCATTTTTGAAAGAGAGTCCTGTCAGATATAAAATCTTGGCTAGCAGTTTTTTTTTTCCTTCAGCACTTTAACTATTGCCTTCTTGCCTCCATGGTTTCTGATGAGAAATCAGCAGTCAATATAATTGGGACTTTCTTGTCTGTAACACATTGCCTTTCTCTTACAGCTTTCAGAACTCTCTCCTGGTCCTTTGCATTTGATAGTATGATCAATATATGACAGGGTTTATTTTTCTTTACGTTTATCCTGTTTGGTGTTCTCTAAGCTCCTTGGACAAGCATATTCATGTCTTCTGCTAAGTTTGGGAAGTTCTCTGTCATCATTTCTTTGACTATTCCTTCTGCCTCTTTCTCTCTTTCTTCTCCTTCTGGGACTCCCATAATGTGTACATTGGTGAGCTCAATGGTGCCCCATAGCTGTCTTAGGCTATTTTCTCTTTTAATATTTCTTTTTTTTCTTTCTGTTCCTCAGCCTGATTCATTTCAGGTATCTTGTCTTCAAGTTCAGTGATTCTTTCTTCTGCCTGTTCCAATCTGCTACGCGGACATTTTTCATTTCAGTTACTGTGGTCTTCAACTGTAGTAATTCTGTTTTGTTCCTTTTTTAAACTTCTGTCTCTTTACTTAGACTCTCATGCTTGTCATTCATTGTTTTCCTGATATACTTTCTCTTTCTCTGTGCTTTCCTTCATCTCCTTGACATTTTTTTTTTTTTTGAGGTACCAGGAGCCAGGGATTGACTTCATATGTGGGAAGTTGGCACTCAACCACTGAGCCACATCAGCTTCCCTGAGTTGGTTTTTTCATTTGTTTTGCTTGTTTTTGTTTTTTCAGGAGGCACCAGGAACAGAACCCAAGACCTCCTATGTGGAAGATGGGCGCTTAACCACTTGAGCCACATAACTCCCATCCTTGAACATTTTCAAGATCATTTTAAAAGGCTTTTCAGTATGTCCACATTCTTTTCTTCTTCATTGGTGTTTTCTATGTTTTTATCCTCTTCTTTTGGTTGGGCACCACTTCCTGTTTCTTTGTCTTGTACTCTTTTGTTGCACACATTTTAATATTTTTAATGTTATCTTCTTGGGATATCTGTTTCTTTGTTTTGTAACCAGCTGGTGTTAAGAGAAGATTTCTTTTCTCTTTTTTTTTCTTTTTCACATCAGGTGGATAATGTGCCAATGTATAACAAGGTTTGAGGGAGGCACATCTCACACAAATGTGTGAACACCCATTCATCAAGCTTATGAATCACAAAAGGATCAGAGGGGATTTCTTGAGCTTCAGCCCTCTATCAAGAAGGTCTGCCCAAGGCAAATACATTGTGCAGGCATTTCGCTATCTTTCTAGGCATCTGTCTCATCCTGGGTTTTTGCTTGTTAGTTGTTATGGAGTTCCCCTGCTTACAGATGTTTGGTTATCCCCTCTGTTTCCCTGGGCACAAACTTCCCTTTCCTGGTTACTTAAAGCCAGCAGAACTTTGCCCCAGACAGTCTGCCTCTATAGTTTTTTATACTCCTTTCATTGTCCATGCTGTTTTTGCTTGAGGAAGTAAATTCTGGGAGGAAGGTCACCCCAGAGAGAAATTTTCCCAGTCAGTCTTTCCCAGTCAAAATAGAACCAAGGACCCAGGAATGGGGTGCAGACGAGCTACAAAGTGCCCTGTGATGGGAATCAGGAAGGGCACCAAAATCTTCTGTGATAACTCCCCAAAGCTGAGTTGTACTGGCCTGCCCAGCAAGTGTAGCCCTTGAGTTAAGTGTTTCCTGCAGCTCTAGGAGGCCCTACATCTTTAAATCTCCACAGTCTTCAACATGGTTGAAACAATGGCTGCTGCTGTCTTTGTCCAGGCAGATTGAAACAATAGCTGCATTCAGAGCTGGGACCAGCAATCCAAATTCACTAATCAAAAGCCATGATCAGTGATTGGCTATGCTCACCCTTTTCTTGGGGAAGAGGACTTTTATGTCCCTTTCTGTCACCAGTAACCAGTCAGAGACTGGACTGTGTCTTGCCCTGTCACAAGAGTGGAAGATGGATACTGGTAGCCACTGCATGGAGAGAGAAATTTACAGTTCTTTACCATAATTTATAAGCCTCTTACTCTTACTCTTCCCTGGATGCTGTAGAGTATTCTTCTGGCTTCTGGAGTTTCACAATAGTTGTTTCAGACAGTTCTTGCCTGTTTAATAGTTGTTTTGGTGGAAGAACTGAGTTCTCGAACTCCCTACTCTGCCATCTTCCCTGGAAATCCCTATTACTGAATCACTTTTGCTCTAATTTGCACTTCCATAGTTACTTTGTAAGTGAACACCTTTTCATGTTTGTTGGTCATTCAGGTTTCTTCTTTTATGAAATGTCTGCTAGATTTTGTGCCCATTTTTCTCTCAGGTTTTTATTTTCAATTTCTACAAGTTCTTTATATATCCTTAATATTATTCCTTTCATCCTAAAACATCAGTCCCTGTTTTTATGTTTCCAAATTCCCAGATCATGTACCAATTTTTAGAGTGATATTTTGAGAGTAACTTTCTGTTAACATTTTAAAGTTTATTGTATTGTGATTACAGAACTTGGACACTATATTAACAATTCCTTGGTATTCATTAACACTTTTTTGTAAATACTCCATGGGTGCTTGAAAAGAAGGTGCTTTATTTGATTAGATGCAGGATGCAGGGTTCTATTTAGGTAGGTCATATGCACACACACACACATGCACACTTACACACACATATATAATGATATTTTTGTCAGCATGCTCTTTGATTTGCTAAGAAGAGTGTTAAAATATCGCAATATGATTTTTATTTGTCAATTTCTCCTTATATTTTTTAATTTTCTATATTTAGAGGCTGCATAGGAAAATTCATAAGGATTCTGAATTTCATATATTCTTGTTGAATTGCTTCTATTATTTTTATGTAAAGGCCTTACTTTTTCTTAATAATACTTATTTTTCTTAAAGTCTAATTTTTCTTTTTTTATTTTAATTAACATTACACCAGGACCTCTGCTGCTAACCAAGATAGAGAATCAATGCTTGGACTTACAATCCCTCCTAAAATAACCGAAAAAACAGGATAAAAACTTGAAAGAACAGTTTGCAAACCACTGGACAGCAAGTAATAAGAATAATGATCCCTGATGAATGGAAAATGAATGAGGTGAACAATTTGTCCAGGTTATAGCCTAGAGAGAGAGTTTCTAGGTTGTAGTACAGGAGGGAAGAACCTATGTAGGGTTTGGCAGATTCCCGGAGTAAAGGACACCAAGCTACAAATCCAAGGAGATCAAGATGGCCAGCATTCCTAGGAAAGAGTACCCTAAAGGAAGGAACAGCACAAAAAGAGAACTGCAGGGATCTTCAGATGGCTCCTCTTGAATATTCATCCAAATACTCATATATTCAGGTATGTGAAAAAAATACTTATGACTGGGGAATGGTTCTACCCAAAAAGGATTAGAAATAACAACATCCAGAGCTCACACAGGACAGGAAATTATTTCTTTTCCCACCAGTCAGACTGTAAAATTTCATGATCCGTGTGTCTTTGGGTAGAGTGCCTTGAAGGGTTTCGCCTCAGCAGTGAGAAATAATCACTAGATCAAGAATGGCTCTATTTCTTCCTAAGAAATCTTAAAAGCAAGAACCAAGAGGATCAAACTGTTTCCAAGTCACTGTTTGAATATTTGTTCTTTGTTCAAGAACAAAGCTCAAAATTATTTATAGGAGTACAAATAAATCCAGGACCCAACAAGATAATATTTACAATATCTGGCATCTAAATTTAAAAAATCACAAAACATAGAAGTAAGCAGAAATACACAGCCCATAATGAAAAGAAAATTCAACCAATGAACACCAAATAAGATCATCACACAGATATTAGAATTAGCAGCAAAAACATTTAAAATTATTATAATTGTATTCTATATGCTCAAGACATTATATAGAGAAATGGAAGATATATTTAAAAAGACACAAATTGAACTTCTAGAGATGACAACTACAATGTGTGGGATGAAAAATACATTGGATTGGATTAATGGCAGAATAGATATTGCAGAAGAAAAAATTAGTGAACTGGAAAACACAGTAATAGAAACTATTCAAAATAAAACTCAGAGAGAAAAGAGAATGGAAATAAATCTAATATGAGTATTAGCTGCCTGATATACATGTAAATGGAGTCCCTGAAGGAGAGGAGAAAGATGTAAAAACAGATTTCTTTCCAAAATTGTTGAAAACTACAAATCCACAGATCCACAAAGTTCAACAAATCTCAAACACACAAAACCTGAATAAAACTGCACCAAGATACATCATAATCATATGGATTTAAACCAATGATTAAGAGAACAATCTTAAATGTGGTCACAGGAAAAGTGCATTTTTAACAGAGGAAAAAAGATGAGGATAACAGCAGACTTCTCATCATTAACAATGCAAGCAAATTGTGGGAGGAGCAACATCTTTAAAGTGCTGAAAGAAAAACCCCACCAACCAAGATTTTTATGCTTAGGGAAAATACCTTTCAAAAATGAAGGTGAAGCAGTTTCTCAGAAAGTTGAAAAAAGAATCACCATATGATCCAGCAATCCTAATTCTTGATATATACCAAAAAGATTTGAAAGCAAGTGCTCAGATATTTGTACACCAATGTTTATAGCAGCATTATTCACAATAACCAAAAGGTGAAAGTAATCCAAGTGTCCATCTACCAATGAATGGATGAACAAAATCTGTTAAATACACACAAAAAAGTGCAATATTATTCAGCCATAAAAAGGAATAATGTTCTGGTAAATGTGAAACCATCAATGAACCTTGAAGACATCATGTTAAGTGAATTAAGACAGACACAAGAAGACAAATGTTGTATGATTTCACTTATGTGAAACACCGAGAAGAAACAAATTTCATAAAGATGGATGGCTATCAAGGACCAGGGGGTGGCTATAAGGAAGGGGAAATTATTGCTTAATGGGTGCAGAATTTTTGTTTGGGGTGATGGAAAAGTTGGGGTAATGGATATTGGTGATGGCAGCACAATATTGTGAATGTAATTAATCTACTGTACTGTACACTTAAAAGTGGTTAAAATGGGAAATCCTTAACTTACTCACACCTGCAAAGTTCCTTCTCCCATATACAGTAACATATATACAGGTTCCAGGGATTAGAATTTGGACATCTGTAGTAGTTTGAGACTGAATGTACCCCAGAAAACCATGTTCTTAAAACTGGTCCATTCCTGTGGATGTGAACCTCTTGTAGGTGGAACTGTTTGATTAGATTACTTCAGTTAGGCATGACTCAGGGTGGGTCTTAATCCTCTTACTGGAGTCCTTTATAAATGGATGAACACAGAAAAAGGGGGCCACAGAGACAGAGAGAACCCCCCAGAAGCTGAGAAAGAAAGTCCTGAAAGCCAGAAGCTGAAATCAACAGAACACAGAAGCAGAGGGAGGAAGAAGCTGTGGGCAACAGAACCTGGAGGAAGAGGGAGAGCCCCAGCAGATGCTTCATGTGTCTTGCTATGTGAAAAAGGAATCTATCCGGTCTTCAGGGATAAAAAGCATCACTTGATGAAGCCTTGATTTGGACATTTTCCTCAGCCTCAAAACTGTAAGCTTTTAAACTAAACATTCTCCATTGTAAAAACCAATCCATTTCCGGTATATTGCCCTGACTGACTTTTACAACTTAAAACAACATCTTTGGGAGGCCATTATTACTTCAACTATAGTCTCTGATTTTAAAACATACTTTTAAAAACAATACAGTGTGGTATTTTTATCAAGATAAATGAAAAGATCAATGGAACAGAATAGAGTGTCCAGGTATACGCCCACACATACATTAACATTAATTTTTGGAAACTGCAAAAGCAATTAGTTGGAAAGAAAATAGTCTTTTCAAAAATGATTTTGGAACAATCAGATGTCCATATGGGAAAAATTTCCAAGTTTTGATCCATTCCTTGCACCTTGTGCATAAATTAGACTCAACTATAAAATCTAAATCTGTAAAATTTCTAGAAGAAACATAAGGAAAAAAATATTTCAAGCTAAGCAAAGATTTCTTAGATACAACATCAAGGGCATGATTAGCAGAAAAGATAAATTTGTCTTCATCAAATGTTTGAAAAAAAGACACTGTTAAGAGAATGAAAAGACAAGCTTCAGACTGGGAGAAAATATTTCCAAAACACAAAGGACTTATATTCAGAATATATAAAAATTCTCAAAGCTCAATAATAAGAAAACAGATAATTCAATAAAAAATGGGCAAAGGTTTTGAACAGATACCTTACCTAAGGAGGCAAATAAACACATGAAAAATGTTCAACATCAGTCCTTAAGGAAATACAAATTAAAATCACAATAATATACCACTACCTACTTATTGGGATAGCTAAAATTAAATAATTGACCATACTAAGTATTGACAAGGTTATGGAGGAGCTGGAACTTTCATCTACTGCTGTTGGAAATGTAAAATGTTGCAACCATTCAGGAAAACAGTTTTGCAGTTTCTAAAAAATTAAAACATTCACCTTCTTATTTCCAGCCATTCCATTCTCAGGATTTCTCTAAAAGAACTGAGAGTATATATCCATACAAAATCTTGTACATGAATATTTTTAGCAGCTTTATCTGTAATAGTCAAAAACTAGAAACAATACATAGCTATCAGGTAGTGAATAGATAAATAATTGTACTATATCCTACACTGGAATACTATTTGGCAATAAAAAGGAATGAACTATTGATTCCAATAGTATATGAATCTCAAAATAATTATGCTAAATGAAAGAAGCCATAAAAAAGAATATATATTACATGTTTACATTTTATAGAAATTCTGGAAAATTCAGATTAATCTATAGTTACAGAAATTAGATCAGTGGTTGCCAGGGAACAGAGGGACCATAAGGAGAAATTATAATGGGGCAAAATCAAACTTTTAGGGATGGTTATTATGTTTATTATTATGATTTTGGTACACATAATGGGGTACATATGGTGTACAGTTGTTTTCATGGGTGTATAAATGTTCAAAACTTAAGTAATGTAATTTAAATATATGCAGTTTACTGTATCTCAATTATATTTCAATAAAGCTGTTAAAATTTTATTATATCGGCTTTCCTCTGGTAAGCATTTTTCCTAATATTTTTCGTTGTTTTTCACCCTTATTCCCAGTTCCTCCATTTCTTGAGTCTTAGATATGTCTTTTGTAAACAGTATATAACTGAATTTTTCTTCTTCCTGAAAAACTACCTTTTACAGGAACATTTAATCCATTTACATGTGTTATTATTACTGATTTGCTTTATTTCTATCATCTTATCTTAGGTTTTCAAATGACCATGTTTTATATTTTGTCCTTTTCCACTCCTTTCTTGTGTTGTGTAAAGGTTTTTTGGACCCTTTTATTTTACCCCTTTTTGTGGTTGTCATGATTTCTGTGCCTTTCCTTATAGTTGTGACACATGATCACCATTTTTCCTTTCAAGGCCTCCAGATTCTTGTATGTATATATGTATGTATGAAAGAATTCATTATCCCCAGTCCTCATTCTCATTCCCCACTCGCATTGTAATGTGTTTGATGTGTATTATTTCACTTTTATGTGTTCTTGTAAAAAGTGAATAATGGTTAAGCGTGTGTTTTTACCTTATATAAATGATACCATGCTAGACTTCACTCTGTTTTCTACATTTTCCTCTGGATTATGTATTTAAGTTCTCTCCATTTGGCTATGTGTGCTTTCGGTTTATTGCTTCTCAGTTACTTCATGGGGGACATTCACACATTTTACTTATCCATTCCCTTAATAATGTAACCCAACTTTTATTCTACTATCAAAAGAACACCGTGATAAAAATTCTTGTATTTGTCATCTTATGGGCCTTCATGACAGTTTCTCTGGGTTTTATTTTCAGGAATGGAACTGTTGGATCAGAATATATCTACTGCCAGGTTCCTTGCCAGAATATGTGTAGCAGTTGCATAATTCCTTCTCATCCTGCTGGAGAGTGCCTGTATTCCCACATCCCTGCCAACCCTCAAATTACCCAGATTGTTAATATTTGCCTGGATGATGTATATAAAGTGATATATCATTGTATTAATTTTCATTTATCTGATTACTAAAGAGTTTGAGTATGTATCCTATAAATTATCTATTCATATTCTTGTCCAATTTCTCTTTAGCTTTAGTCATTTTCTAGTAGATTTATAGGCATTTCTTATGTATTTTCAATATTAGACCCTTGACAGTTTTAGAAATTGCAGTTTTTTTCATAATCAATCATCTATTAAATTTGTACCATGTCCTTCTTCAAATAGAAATTCTTAGACTCTGTATAATCAAATTCATCCATTTTTTTGCTTTATTATTTTTATTTTTGAAATTTTAAGTACAAACAACTTATAGGCCACAAAGATAATTGTGATTAAAATAATTGTTTTATCTTTTACTCATAAATCTTTAATTCATCTGGAGGTGCATGTTTTTAATAGGGATCTAGTTTTATTTTTCTTAATACATAAGCCAGGTTTGCCAACAGCATTTACACTTACAGCCTCCCCTATTATTTATAATCTTTCCATGTATACTTGGGTCTCTAAGGCTTTATCCTGATCCATTGTGTTATTGGCTTTTCTTGAACTAAAGTCATACTATTTTTATTGATATGGTTTTGTAGAGTGCTTAATATCTTGTAGGGAAAGTCTCCTCTCTTTGCTGTTTCTCAAAGTTGGCTTAGCTATTTGTGAGACATTATTCCACATAAATTTCCAAATAAATTTATCCAATTTCTTGAGAATGCTTCTGGAATTTTTATTGGAATTGTATTGAATTTTTAAAATTAACTTAGAATGCATCAGTGTTCTTATGACATTGTCATCTTATCTCATTCAAGAGTACGAAAGATTTTGGCATTTTTTTCAAATCTTCCCTTATGTCCTTTAATATAATTTTTTTTTTCCCCATTGAGGTCTTGTATATTCATTGTTACTTCCATGATACTTTATTGTACTGGTTACTCTTATATATTTTTTTTTATATTTCCTAGATATAGAAAAATACTTTTGACTTTGGTGAGCTGATGTTTTATCCAACAATCTTGCTTTATTTCCCCATTAATTACTATATTTTGTATTAATTTTGTTGAATTTTCAATATAGACAATTATCTTATCTGTGAATAATGACAACTTTATACCTTTCTTTCCAATTCTTTATGTTCTGTTTCTTTTCTTTCCTTATAGCATTGGCCAGGACCACTAGTAATAGCACTCATTTATGTATCCCAGGTATGAAAGGGAACATGTCTAAAGACTTGCCATCAAATATAATGCTGGCTTTTGATACTTTTATCAAGCTAAAGTAGTTCTTTTTATTTCTGGTTTGCTATAGTTTTCATCAAATGCATAGGTGATTTTCTGAATAAGATAAGATAACGAGCATTTTGAAGATATAATTTCATTGTCTTTTGGCATGTTTTATGGCTGATAGGATATTGCTATCAGTATTGTTGTCATTGCTTTGTAAGTAATCTGATTTTTCTCTCTTTTATTTTAGGAGTTTTCTCTTTTCCAGAGATGAGTCAAAAACCTCTGCCATGTATCTAAATATAAAATTTTTTATTTATCCTCTTTGGATTGTGAATTTTTTCTCAATCAGAAGACTCCCATATTTCTTCATGTCTGGAAATTTCTCTTTGATTATAACATTTCCACCATTCTTTTCTTCTAGAATTTATGTTAAACAGACTTTGACCTGTTTCCAATATTCTTCCTTATACCTTAATCTCTCCTTCACATTTTACCTCTTTATCTATCTGTGAATCGATGTTAATTTTTTAGCTGTATCTTCAAGCTTATTAAATCAGCATTGTTCAAATGCAAGAAGATTAATTTCTATGACCAATTTATGAACTCACCACTGAAAGTTCTTTGTGACCTCTCATATGTGATAGCCTGTACATAGAAACAGGAGACGGCAATAAGTTGACTCATCTGTGCCATGGGGAAATCTGCTAAAGTTTTAAAATGCCTTAGGGGAAATCAAGAATCAATTGGAGGAACAACTTAATAAAAGAGAACTTTAAGTAAAACAAATGTCAAGCTTCTTCTGATTTGTGACAAGTAAGACACAAATGTCCCCATTAAAATGTACTTGAGGAAAATTTAGCCCTGTGAATTTATACACCTGCTTTTAAAATATATCCAAAATAGTTCCTCTTAGAAAGGAATTTGGTTTATTCTTTTTTCTCTCAACTCAGGTCTTATGGCTTTGCCAGGCCTACATGATTCATATCACTCAAAATTTCACAAATGAGGCATTACACATGAACTGCAGTCTGTTCATCTTTGTAAAGCCACTCTGAGCTCCTACACAATATGTAGCAAAGTAGACATCCAGTAATGTGAGTTGAAATGAAATTGAATGCCTGGGGAAATTTTTACACTTTCCCTACAATGAATGGTGAGGAGTAGGTTCTTTACCAGTAGCTTTTCAGTAACAAAATATATATATATCCAAAATCAGTTTTGTGAAGATTTGGTAAATATTGTGAGAAAAAAAAAAATTTGATAAATGAGGTCTTTATTAAATCTGGCTAAATATCCTCTGGCATTCAAAAATAGAATAAATAAAAAAGTACCCACAAGAATTCAAAACAATCCTACCATTCACAAAATAGTACAAATATGATGCATAATTTTTGGAATTGGTTAAATTTATTCCTAAAAACTAGTACATTTTAAAAATGGGATCCTTAAATATATATAAACAGGCTTTAAAAAGAACTGAATTTTAAACAAACTAAACAAATTGATTATCAAAAGAACTGGTTTCAGACAAGTTGCTTTTAGGCAGCTGATCATCAGCCCACTCCAAGGAGAAGGTGATATTTTTCTTAGCTATAAATATTGGGTTTTATTTTTTTAAATGTTAATTGAAATCAATACATGATGAATATTAGTAGAATGAAGAGGGATGTTATAAAGATAGCTAAACCACTAGGCCAGAGAGAAGAGGGATCCTTCAACTGAGCTAAAGAGCAGAATTGGGAAGATTTAAAATTTTTCATTAAGCAAAGTGAGAATATAGGGTGGAAAAAGTAAAGTTTGGGACAAAATATCAGAGAATCCAGGATAAATGTCTAAGAGAAGAGCAGGAAAAGGTAAAGGGTCTAAGATAAGAAAAATAAAGTGTAGAAAAGAGCCCATTGGGACAGAGCTTATTAGAATACCCTGAATCAGAGATGGGAGCAAGAGGGAGGAACAGACATACTGATAAGAGAGCCAAAGTACAGGTACTAGAGATCAGAGACATTACAAGCCCAGAGGCCCTAGAGCTAAAACCAGTTGCTCTTAGTTATTTTGGTAGGAAATGTGGCTGCAAATTTAGAATTTCTTAGAACTAGAAGAAAAAAGAGTGGCCCATAGCCCAAACAGGAAAGGTTATCCTCTCTGCCTCAAGACCAGAAGAGGTGTCATGAGTGGGATCATTGGATGGCCCATCAGCAGATGATAATGATAATGATATGATGCGTGGGCTGGTTCAGAGTGGACAGATCAGATGCCCCAAATGTCTGTGACTTGGAAAATCTTTGAGCTAATGGTTAGGGGCAAAGGAGAGCAACTGGAGAAAATTATAATAGTCTTTTAGTTGGAGAAGCACAGTTTCTCCAACTAGTAGGAGAAAGAAGGAAGAAGATTCTACTGAAGAATTAAGTTGCTATCAGCATACTCTGATTTGGAGACAGCTCATCATTTGTACTCTGGGGTGATGGCTGCAGAGTGATTCATAAAATAACTCCCTGTTTGCTGTGGAGTAACCAGGGTACAATTTGTACTTCTCATGGGAGCCTTCCCTGTCTCCATATCCTGTCTTTTTCCCTTACCTTAGATCCAGTCAGGCTTTGTTGGCTTTCATCTGAGCATCCATAGTACTCTGCCCTTACTTTCCCATAGTAAATTTATATGCAGTCATCACTTGTTTACTTATTTTTCTGCTTCATTAGTCTATGAGCTTCCAGGGCAAGAAATTTGTCTTTCATCTTTGTATCCCTAGTACAAATGTCTAGCACACAGCATGCAGAAGATGATGGATAAATGAATAGATATGAATGGTTGGATGGATAAGTGAAAGGATTGATGTGTAGCTCATAAACACACACACACATATGCATAACCAAAAGCCATGTTCACAGACTCCCTCTATGTTCTTCCTATGCTCTTTCCAGGACCAGGTCTCCCTATGCTGTGAATGTAATCCTAGGAGACATTGCCTTCTGCCTTCATTTCCTGCCTTCAGCTGTCAACAGTTCCAGCTCATCATCTCTCCCACTATTATGTTTAATATCAGCCATGTGAATTTGAAGCATTGTCTGAAAGTCTATGGCCATCTCTGACATCTGTCTCCATTGTTTCAACCTCTTCTCTTTGGTTGTTGTTCAGCAGTTTCTTTCTGTTAAGAGGAGAGCAGCAGCAATTTGCTTTCTTGCCGTGTTTACTTTATGTCTTTGTCCAATATCTATTTGTCATTTTTATTACATTTCTCTCTCTCTGCATTCATCTTTGGGTGAGGCCTTGTCTTTAGCATTTGCTTTCAGGAAAGAACAGGATGCCTTGTGGAACTAGGAATTTATGTCACCAGTTCCTACTGAACCCAGCAACATGGGAAATAGAATGTTTACCCACCCATCATGGACTGTAGAAACTTAAAACTATACAGTGAGTTTACATTCTTCAAAGTACTTTTCAAAGGCATTATTTCATTTGAACCTCACAGGGGTAATGTGGGACAGGTATCATTATCCTCTAAAACACATCAGGGTTTTGAAAAGAACAGTGGAGTCTGGTTTGTGTTTGA
>JAQZBX010083127.1:0-13431 GCA_029593785.1 Cabassous unicinctus
TTTTTTTTTTTTTTTTTTGGCATTAATGAAGTAGGGATGTTTGTGTAAAAGGGACTAAATATTTTTTTAAACAGCCTGGTTTTTTTGTTTGTTCATTTCCTTTTTGGATAGCATATGTCCCATATTGCTGTAGATTTATACATCCTATTGCCTAAATATGTGTGTAAAATGAGCTTATAGACCAGAGTGCTACTTTTTAAAGAAAAAATATTTGTGATTTATAAGATATATAAGCTTTCTATGTTAATATGAGCTTGTGCACAATGTTTAAAAGAAAAAAAATTAGAACTCCCTCATTTCCCAAAGTCTGTGACATATTTCATATAGAATTTTTATAGAATAACTCAGCTAGTATCGGCAGACATTGACCATGTGAGCCATTTGGTCAGTTTCTATTTTCTGTTGCCTGAGACAGGCCATGGTGAAGTAGGGCTTAATCAGGGGCTTGATTCTTTAACTGTAAAGTAAGATAATTATGTTCAGATATGAATTGAGGGGGTCAGTAGATTTATACTTGTTCTGTTACTGTTCATGGTGGAGATGGGAAGATGAGAATTCAGTCAGGTATAAGGCTGATTGTCCTGCCCTTGCCCTACCACACCGATTTCAGTCCCAGTCTTGCCTATAATTGCACATAAAATGTTAAGATCATGTATGAAATATATTGAGTCAAGCTTCTGCTTTTTTCAGAGTCCAGGAACAGCTATGGTACTGACCAGCCATGGATTGGGGAATATTTTTTTTGTTGTTCATTGGCTTCAGGGTGCATTCTTGTAGATAGGGAAAAGGGTCTTTCCACATCCTTAGGAAATCTCCCTGAGCACACATGCTGCATGGGCTGACCTCAAGACACGGCTGCCCTGATGGGACGAGACATCCTCCGAGACCCCTTTGTGCTCTCCAAGCTGCCAGGTCTTGACTACAAAACTGCCGAGCCCTTTTTGTTAAATTTTAACCAGTAGCTTAAATATTCATAGCAAAAACCTAATTTTATTCGTTCAGAAAGTTGCCAGTTGTGAGTAGAGCAGGAAGAATAAACTTTACTGAAACGTAATTTGCTGCATCAGTCAACATTGTTATGCTAAATTAGATTTTTAACTGCCTCTTGCTTATCACCAGATTTATTATACAATGGTGTTTTTGTTTTGTTTTGTTTTGTTTTGTTTTGAGGTACTGGAGTCAGGAATTGAACCTGCGACCTCGAATGCGGGAAGCCAACACTCAAACACTGAGCCACATCGGCTTCTCTGAGTTGGTTCTATCGTTTGTTTGCTTGTTGTTTGTTTTTGTTTTTAGGAGGCATCAGGGCTTGAACCCCAGACCTCCCAGGTGAGAAGCAGGTGCTCAACTGCTTGAGCCATATCCGCTCCCCTACAATGTATTCTTAACAGAGGAAGGTACAAACCATGTGCTGTATACAAATTGAATGGCTTAAACTAACTTGCTATGATTCTCTAACACAGGAATTTCCCACAAACTTATTAAGTGCCTACATTTAGGACATTTTAATTTTCAGTTATCTTTTTAGTGGCTTCTCACTGAATGATGTATGAGAACTGTGTTCCATTAGAGTTTTTTGCCTGTGCACTGTCAACCCCAATTACCAATTTAGTTGAGGCTGGATTAGACTGCTCAGTTCACTTGCCATATTCTCTCCAGGAGTGGGATCCACGTGACCTGTAGTCCTCTACCTCAGAGCCCTGAGTCACTCACGACCACCCCGTTCAGCCTCCTCACTCTTCTCCCTGAATGGGGTCCCTGCATGGAGCTCATCATGCGTGTGGTCTCACTGCTCTTCCTGACTCCTGTCCCATTCCTGTTGTGCTGAATGTTAATGTGCTCATCTGGTCCCTAGGCATGGAGTGGAGGGGAGAGTCTTGGGGTGGGCAGGAGGAGCCTTGATCTCCATTGGGGTTTGTTTTACCTGAAGAAAAAGGAAAAAGAATACTTTTGAAGATCTATGTAATGATTAGATCTAGAAGGCAAAAGAATTACCAAGTTGATGGTAACATGAACAAGTAAATGTGAAGCCTCCATGAGAGACACATTTGGAGCTTACAGGTTGAGACTGTGAAGGAGCTCTGGAAACAAGCTTCTTCCAGGACCTGGGATTGTTTCCCTCAGGACAGGCCCCAGCAGAACTGGGAATGGGGTTGAAACCTGAAGCACCAAAGCTCCCTGCCTCCAGCCCCACTCATGGGGAGAGGAGCAACCAGAGAGGGAGCAACTCTGTGAAGGGACTTGGAAGCCACCTTCTCACATTGTGGAAGTAATTTTGTGAACAGCTGATTGTTTGACAAGATGTTAACTTGTCTTTAATACATTCTTATTAAATTTCCAGATGTTATCATAGTTGCCTTAAAGACTTTATTGGAGAGATCATTGCCTGTACAATTCCTCTTTTGTGTGGCATAATTAATATATTAACCTGTTAAAACTGACGACATTGGTTTTCTATAGCCAGGGAGTCTTGAGTTGGCAGACTGCTGCGACTTACTTATGTGCCCTTGTTAGGCAGAGGTGTGGAGCTGGCTGCTCCACCACGCACCTGACCGGACATACCGTGTGCGAGCATGAGGAAGGGCAGGGAGGCAGAGACTGTGCAGGCACACATGTGGATTCATCGCCTCAGCCTCCCGGCCATGCAGGGTGTGCTCAGTGTGGGAAAGCGGCATCGTACGGGACCATGGCACTTATCAGCATTGTTTCTTTGGAGTCCATGTAATGGAATGTATTTTTCAAATATTGATATTTGCATTTTCTGTAACAATTCCTTATAATAAATGAGGTAAAATTGTACATTTCAAGTGGAAACTTTAATAAGACATTTGTAGTTACTTCCAGTACAGAAGTATCAGTAAGCATTAAAAACAAACCAAAAAACCTCCGGACATGAATAAATTTCCTTAACAGTTACCCCCTAGAAAAGTTTGAATCCCAACATTTTTCGGAAACACTGTTTACAGCCATCAAGAAGTAGCTATTTTAGACATAATGACCAGTGCCTGGATTTACTGTGCTCTTGGCCCAGACTTCAGTTCAAGGAGACCTGCTGTGATCACTGCTGCAGTCTCCGTCACCTGACCCACTGGAGCTCTCCAGATAACCCTGGAAATTCCCTCTCAGACTCCACGATTTTGGAGCAACTCAAGAGGATCCACTGCGGTGAGCTATCTGCTGGCCGAGGTTTGAAGGGAGGACTGGCACTAATGAGAGTGCTAATGAAGGTTTAGGGGCTTGCAGATTAAAATCTAGTGATCCTACACCCCTGTACAAATCAGAAAATCTAGTAGCCCACCTGGCCCTCCTGCTTTCCTGAACCTAGGTATCCCCTTTATCTGTTTTCCATTTTGCTTACACCTACTAAAGACCGGCTGTCATAATATATCGCATTCTCCTGTGATGCAATTAATAGGTGTCAAGTGCTTCCACATAATAGTCCCAAGTAATCCTGCCAGCCATCCTTTGAGGCATCCTTTGGGGGTTCTGGCAGTAGGAAGTGCTCTCTTGGGAGGGGCTCCCTTTGTTTTGCAGTCATGCAGTGGCTGGCTATTGCCAAAAAAAATCTCAAGACTGAGCTGAATTCTCTGTGGTTCTATTACGGAGGAACTGCCTTCCTTCTCCTCCAGGTTTGCCCAGGGCCACCTGTACTAGAGAGAGAAAGGAGAGGCATTTCTCCAGTAACCACCCGTTTCAAGTAGCTGAGTCCTTCAGACCATGAAAACAACAACCTATTCTTGCTGAATCCTTTTACAATTGACCCATTGCCCTGATGTGAGGCAACTTTTTATCATATAAAGTAAGTGGGTGGCTTTACAAGAGAAAATGATTTTCATTAAGCAAGGAACTGAGCAGGCTCCTGAGGCTAGCTGAGTTTATCCTGGAGCTTGCGTTCAAGGACCTTGCACCAGAGGTCAGGCACCTTCTAGGTTACTCCAGAGGCCACACCTTTTCTTTTTCAGTTTGTTTTTGGAACATCTCTGGACGTGGCCCTCACACTGTCCCTGTATCCCTGCCCCAAGAATGAACGAACTCTGGGTGCTCTAACCAGGGCTTTTCCTGCCATTCTGTAAACTCCTTGAGGTCAGGAGCCTCACTTGGTCCCCCTTCCCCTGTCCCCAACATGATGCCTGGCACATAGTAGATGCTGGTAAATATTCATGGAATGACTAAAAGAAGAGCCAGAACAAAACTAGTTCTTGGTGAGCAGATGTGGCTCAAGCATTTGGGCACCTGCCTCCCACATAGGAGGTTCCAGGTTCGGTTCCTGATGCCTCCTAAAGAAGACAAGCAGACAATGAGTGGACACAACAAGCAGAGACAATGAAGAGGCGCAAGGAGCAGAGACAATGAGCAGACAGACAAGGGAGCCATGGGGAGGATAAATACCTTAAAAAATGTTAAAAAAAAATTTTTTTTTCTCAGCATGGAGTAAAGGGCTGCTTTCCATTAACATAGAAGCCTTAAGCACCAAGCTCAAGAGCCATCTGGAACTCAGAACAAGGCCCTAATTTCAGCTCTCCTTTCTACCTGCTCCTGCTCCAGGGAGGGCAGAGACATACAGAAATACAGAGGAGTGAAATTAGCCCTGAAACAAGAATCAGGACCCCTGAGTTCTAGGCTTAGCTCCATTGCTTTGCGTTCCCAGCAAGTCCCATGAGTTCTTTGAGCCTTGGTTGCCTCATCTCTAAAATAGCTAATTCTGTACACTTAGCACATTCTAGGCACTGTAGATACTGAATCAAAGCTGAGTAATCCTGGGTCCCTGTCCTCAAGGAGTCTGCAGTCCAGAAAAAGAGGCTGATGAGGAAATGGTTACAGTATACTGTAATTTATGTTATTGTAGGGGTTAGCACAGGGTGCTATGGGAACCTAGGAAAAGGGCACCTAAATCCAACTGCTGGGCCAGTGGTGAATGAAGGTTCCAAAGAGGTACTGACAGAGCTGAGTTTTGAAGAAGAGGTGGACAAATTGAGCAGAAGAGGTGTCACCCAGTCAGAACAGCTTCTGTGAAGGCATGTGGGCATTATGCAATGAGATGGAGACTGGGAGAGGAGGGCACAGGTGGGGGAGAAGCTAACAGGAGATGGACCACAGAGGTGCCCCGTGTGCCAAGCTGCTGAAGAGTTAGCACTTGATCCTTCCGCTGTGGGGAGCCACCACCATCAAGAAAGATGACTCCAGCAGCAGTGTGGGGAATGGGTTGAAGGGGCTTGGATTCCTGCAGTAATCCTGGGGGGAAATGACAGCCTAAACCAGAGGAGGAGCCAAGAGCCAGAGCTCACACAAGGGCAGTGAGCCATGAGGATGGTGGTGAGGGGGAGACAGCCTCCATTTTCTAGCCATTGAACTGGAAAGTTCTGTGGTAGGATTAATGATGGCGAAAAAGAGAGGAAGGAGAATAGAATAGTAATAATAATTAGAAGTTGTGGAGATTAGGAAGAGGAGGTGAAGCTTTACATGAGGAGAAACTATGACGCTGTAATAGCAATCTCATTTCCTTATCTGTAAAATAGGAACATTCCTTTCCCCCATCTCCTCCACAGATTAAGAATCCAAGAGGTAATGGGTATGACGTTTCTTTGTCAAATGGAGATTACAGATGTACAGATTGTAGTGGTCCAGCTCCAATCACTTCGATGAGCCTTTTGCTTGTAAATGCAAGCTTGCCTAAGGGTAGAGGTCTTAAGAAAATGGTCATAAAAATCTGGGGTCACAGATTTAGCCAGTAGGGAATCTGGGACAGAGTATGTTGATCCTGTTTAATTTATTAGACTTCTTGGGATGTGTCTGCATGATTCTGCTCAGAGCTGTGAAGGAACTATCTCCCCTTTTTGCCAGTGCCCTGACAGGGTTGGGAGAAGCTGAATTACAGGTAGAGCCCAGGACTCCTGGCAGTCGATCCAGGCCACCTGGGAGCCAATGGAAATGAAGCTATTGGAGCCCAGAGCCCTTTTGCTTGTTTGCCCAGTTATTATGGATAATGGGTCATATTTCTGTCCATTAATATCTGAGGCTCTAAAGGAAGGTGGCAAGTGGATCTAGAGAAGTAGTGGCAAAAACAGACAGACCAGTACTAGGCAAGCTACCAAGCTCTGGCCTCAGGCACCAGAATGGTGTGCCCATGGTGAGGGGGGCATGAGACACAGTGGCACAACGTGGCCAGAGTCTTTCCAGGCCCTCTTGTTTTATGTCAAGAGCCATCCTAGGATGCATGGGGGTCAAGGGCTTCTTAGGACTCTGGGCAGGGCTCACTGCGTGTGTATCGGTAGATAAGGGCAACAGCTTAGAGTGGGAAGGAGCATGTGGTGGCTAGGGGTGGGCAGCCTGCATACTCCCCCAAGTTGGGGTGGTCCAAGTCCCCACGATTTATGTGTGTAGGATTGTCCGGCGACTGGTCACTGGGGGGGCCAGTTGTTCTCACACACACGCAGTGGGGCTCCTTGGCACCTGGCTTATACAGCTTCCTGGGTACGCCAGTCCAGTCTCGGCTCACACCTCCACTAAGGAAAAAAAGAAAGGACTTCTTAAAAACACGAACTCATGTATCTGCGTAAGAAGGGGCAAGCAGGAAGCAGTGAGCTAGGTCTTATAAAAAGTAGAAGCCATTCCATTTCCCATCCTGGTGTCTTCCCAAGGCTGCAGTCTGCAGTGCTCAACCACTGCGCCCTCATGCTGTCTGCTCACTGCCTCCAGCATCTGCTCAGCACCACCGCCCCTTTCGCCAGGCCAAGAGCAGAGTCCATCGTTCCTCTCACTGTGCTCCCCGGGCACACCTTCCTCGGAGGCAGCACGCCATTCCTGCACTGGTGGCAAGAGCAGTGGTAGGCTTTCCCCTCTGGCCTGGGGGCTTCTCAGAAGCAGTGTCTGCGTCTAAGTCACTTCTCCCTTCCCCACTCCATCTCAGCCCAGGGCTAAATCTTGATCTTAGGGTCTGAAGCACTTGAGTGGAGGTGGGCACCTGAGGAATCAACCCATTTGGGCCCACTGGGCCTTGGCCAGATAGGTCAGCCTTCCTGGGAAGGCCCTACACAAAGGGTGTAGTTGCAGGCTGCCCTGCCCCCTGCACAGGTCCAGTCCTTGATGTCACCAGACCCCAGGATGTGGATGGAGGTCAGGTCTGGCCCAACATAACCTGAGCAACCTCCTGGGCAGAGGGACCAGAACTCATCTCAGGGTACTGAGTTCATTCTTCAGTGGTCTCACAGCTCTTGCAAAAGGAAAATGAGAGTCTTGAAATTGATGCCCCGTATATGGCCCAATGCCTGGGACCAACATCACTTGCTGTCAGAGAAACTCTGTCACCCTGTGAGAAATCATCCCACTTGTAGCTTTCCCACAAACAAAGCTGCCAGGGCACTGAAATGCCTTCTTTCATCCCCCATCTATCCCATCACCAGTGATCCTTACTCCACACCAGGCTATGAGCTGAATGACACCTGGCCCCTGCCTTTGGGGATCATTTCTAGTGGAGGATACACATGTGGGTAGAAGACATCAAATCAGGCTGAGGCACAGGAATAGGGCCCCTAAAGTCATCGTGGGTGAGTGGAAGGGCTTTGTGGGGAAGGCAGAGCCTAAGCAACTCTGTCATGAAAGCAAGGGCTGTGGGAGACGGAGAGAGGCAGGTTCTCCAAGGGGGCCAAGCCGTGCATCTGAATGCAACAGGCCTCCTGGCCCTGCCTAAGGAGGAACAGTGCTCTCTGAGGCCACCTGCATTCAGGCTTCAGGCTCGTATCCCAGCAAGGCCCACCCTTGTCTTGACTTGTCGCCCTGAAATGGGCAGGCCAGATTCTCACAGCCCCCTTCTTTCTTGAGACATGATGACAGTAGAGAAGCTCTGTCTCTTTAAAGTCAGTGGCCAGGAGACAGGGAGCTTTTCTTCCTGCTAGCTTCACCCGTGCCCCCCTGGATAGAGGCAGAGAAAATGTGCAATGGATGCGGTAGCTGGGCCTTAGAGGAAGTGGGCAGCTTTGGCTGTTTGCTCTCGTCCACACCATCAATTAGCCCAATCAGAGTAACCAGGTAGGTCTCTCCCTGCCGATGACGTGGAGCTGCGCGGCTCAACACAGAGGATCCCTTCTCCCTTTAGCCCAGAGGAACTGCCCTGCCCCTCCTCAGTGGGGGCTGGGGACCTTTGTCTAGTTTCTGGCTTCTTTTGTCTCCTTACCAGAGCTAAAGGAGATTTGAAGGATTTGAGTTGCAGTTTGAGCCTAGGCTGGCCTGATGATTAAAGAGGAAAACATAAGTTTTCTCCAGCTTCCCAAACCAACCTGAAATAATCCCAGTGGCATTGGGTTGACCTCACTTTACTCTTACAGGAAAGGACTTTTCCATCTACCCTGTACTCCCTTTTGGTCAGCCAGGAAGTACTCAGCATTTGCAGCGCTTTTAAGACCACACCTCAGGGCTCCACTGCTCCTGCCGCTCTTCCCCCTCCCTGTCCCTGTCTCCTGTGGGCAGGAGACAGACCCCTGGGTGGCTGCACAGGCAAAAGACAGGGAGAAACAGTACTCGTGCCTCCTGGTTCCCAGGCCAGGCTTCCTGCAGCAGGGTCTTTGGGGAAGTAAAAAAATCAATAAATAAAGATGCCCATGTCTCAACCCTACCATTCTGATTCAGTTGTTTGGGGTGAGGTCCATCATCAGTAATTTTTAAAATTCCCCAGAAGATTCTAACATGGAGCCAAAACTAAAAATCACTCTCCAGAGCAATTCCCCCAGGTTAACAATCAACTCAAGGCCTTGCTGAATAACGCATACAGGATGACCTAGGAGTTTGATTTGGGAGAAAGGAGGATAGGAACTGAGGGAAGCCTGTTTACCTTTTTTGGGAACACCAGAACCGGCTGCCCCTGCTTGAGCTCCACTCCGCATTGCATGGAGGAAACTTTTGTTTCTCTTGCATTTCCTGTTTATTTGCCTCCAAGCCTTTGATAATCATGGCTTCCACCTGGGCCAGTTCTGAGGTGGGGAGCCCATCTTCTCCGTAGAACCGTCCTGTCACCATTCCTGTGATGACAGGAAAGCTGATGTCAGAGTAACAGTGGGAGTGCGGCACCAGATGCTCAGCTTAATCAGTTGTGAAGCTCCCTCCCCAGGGCTGCTGAGGTGAGGGCTCTACAATAGCCCGCTGGGTGCTTATTTATTTTATTGGGTGCTCATATTGGAGGGACTTCTGGTGCCTTCTATTTCAGTCTCCCTCAACTTCTTACAAGGCCACAGACAGAAGCATTCCTGTTCTAGTTGTAGAGTCCTCCAGCACAGAATTATAAAATCTTTCTGACTTCTAGACATCAGAGCCCTGAGGGTAGAACCATGTGGGATTCACTTCTCCACGCGCCAAAGTGCCTGCCACATACAGCAAGTGGTCATTAAATGAATGTCTTATTGACTAAACATGTCTGTGGCTTATTCTTCCTAACATCAAATTATTTTGTCTTATATAGTTATAAACCTTTTCTTGAGCATTTGCTATGTGTCAGGCATATGTGAGGACTTTTTTTCTAATTGTGAAATTAGAATAATAATTAAGTTATTATTAATCAACATTGTTATATATTGTAATTGTGCAAGTTTAGATCAAATTTATGACACTATTGTATTACATTTTGGGGGGAAGGATTTAAAAAACTTTTCATTTTGAAATAAGAACAGATTTACAGAAAGTTACAAAAATAGCACTTGGAAAGTCTTAGGGACCCTTCACCAAGCTTCCCCCAAAGTTAAAATCTCCAAAACTAGAAAACAGATATTGGTACAATGCTGTTAAGCAGACTTCAGCTTCATTCAGATTTCACCAGGTTTTACAAGCACTTGTTTGTGTGTGGGTTTCTATGCAATTTTATCCTAATCATAGATTCATGTGACATAGACACATTTTACAATTATTTTTATTTTTCTTAACTTTTGAATTGAGGTATAACTTTCTTGGTGTAAGGAGCACAAATCTTAAGTGTACAGCTCAACAAGTTTTATGACCCAGATCAAGCTATAGAACTTTTCGGTCCCATCAGGCTCCTAGTTAAGACCACCCCCTCTGATGTCCATGTCCATGGTATAGTTTTGCCTGCTCTTGAACTCCATGTAACGGTGTACTTTCTTCTGAGTCTAGCTACTTTTTTTTTTAATAACTTATTTTTAATTGTGGTCAAATATACTTGATATAAAAAGCATTTTAACTGCTTTAAATGGACAATTCACTGATATTAAGTATATTATGTATATTAAATATATTAACCACTATTCTACTATATGTCTTTATGAATTTGCTTATTCTAAGTACTTTTCTGTTTTTCAATTCTTTTTTTTTAACTTTTCATTTTAGTAATATATATACAACCTAAAATCTCCCCTTTTAACCACATTCAGATGTATGATTCAGTGGTGTTAATTACATTCACAATGTTGTGCAACCATCACCATCATCCATTACCACAGCTTTTCCATCACCCCCAAAAGAAATTCTGTACCTATTAAGCTTTAACTCTTTCTTCCCTAACCCTTCCCAGCCCCTGGTAACCTAGTTTCTGACTATATGAATTTGGTTATTCTAATTGTTCTGACTATGAATTTGCTTATTCTAATTGTTTCATATCAGTGAGATCATTCAAGATTTGTCCATTTGTGTCTGGCTTATTTCACTCAACAAGATATCTTCAAGGTTCATTCATGTTGTAGCATGTACCAGCACTTCACTTCTTTTTATGACTGAACAACATTCCATTGTTTGGCTATGCCACATTTGCTTTATCCAGGCATTGTTTATGGGCACTTGAGTTGCTTCCACCTTTTGGCTATTGTAAGTAATGCTGCGATGAACATTGGTGTACAAATTATCTGTCCGAGTCCCTGCTTTTAATTATTTTGGGTATATGCCTAGGAGTGGAATTGTCGGTTACATGGTAATTCTATGTTTAACTTTCTGAGAAACTGCCAAACTGTTTTTCCACAATGGCTGCACCATTTTACATTCCTACTAACAATGTACGAGGGTTCCTATTTCTCTGCATCCTTGGCAACACTTATTTTCAATTTTTCAAATAATAGCCATCCTAGTGGGCTTGAAGTGTTATCACATTATGGTTTTAATTTGCATTTTGTTAATGGCTAATGATGTTGAGCATTTTTCATATACTTATTGGTCATTTGAATATCTTCTTTGGAGAAATGTCTATTTAAATCTTGCCCCCCTTTTTAACTGGGTTGTTTGACTTTTTGTTGTTTAGTTGTAGGAGTTCTTTATATATTCTGGATATAGTCTCTTAACAGATGTATGGGTTTTTTCTTGTTGTTGTTTTAACTTTATTTTGTACATTTAATAATTGAAAATATAAACAATTAAAAACTAAAAAGAAAACACAGTTCAATAAAAACATATATTTCTCAATTAGATGTACTGGATACATATAAATTTTTTTAAAATCATACAATATGTTACACAATATATTTGGTTCATAGTATCACAATCATACAGAATAGATATATAGTTTCCAAATATTTTCTACCATTCTGTAGGCTGTCTTTTCACTTTCTTGATAATGTCCTTTGACGTGCAAAGGCTGTTAATTTTTATGAAATCCATTTCATCTAATTTTTTTCTTTGGTTGTTTAATCTAAAAATCTATTCCCTGCAACAAGGTCCTGAAGATATTTCCCTATGTTTACTTGTAAGAGTTTTGTAGTATCAGCCCTTACAGTTAATAGTTTGTTGATCCATTTTGAATTAGTTTTTATATGTAGTGAATGGTATGAGTCCACATTAATTCGTTTGCATGTGACTTTCCAGTTGTCCCAGCATCATTTGTGGAAGAGACTATTTTTTCCCCCATTGAGTGGACTTGTCACCCTTGTCAAAAATCAACTGGCCCTGGGAAGCAGATGTAGCTCAAGCGTCTGGGCTCCCGTCTACCATATAGGAAGTCCAGGGTTCAATTCCTGGGGCCTCCTGGTGAAGGCGAGCTGGCCCACGCGTTAAGCTGGCCCATGTGGAGTGCTGGCCCACGCGGCATGCTGGCCTGTGCAGGAGTGCTGGCCCACACAGTGAGCTGGCCTGAGCAGAGAGCTGGTGCAGCAAGATGATGCAACAAAAAAAGAGACACAGAGGAGAGACATAAGAGATGCAGAAGACCAGGCCTACCTGAGGTGGCGCAAGAGGTTAGCGCCTCTCTCCCACTCCAGAAGGTCCTAGGATCAGTTCCCAGTGCTGCCTAAAGAGAAGACAAGCAGACACAGAAGAACACACAGAGAGCAGACAGCAAGAGCAAAACAATGGGGGGGGGGCGTAAATAAATAAATCTTAAAAAAAAAAAAATCAACTGGCCCTTAGCAGTCCTTCCCCAGCCCTACATAACTACAAATTTAACTTCATCTTTATAAATTGATTTATATTTACATTTTATATAAATGGAATCATATGTAATACTTTGTGTCTGGTTTCTTTCACTTAGCTTTTTTTTTTTTAGGAGGTACTGGGGATCAAACCTGGGACCTCATACATGGGAAGCAGGTGCTCAACCACTTGAGCTATGTCCACTCCCCATCACTGTTTTAATTACTGTAGCTTTGTAGTAAGTTTTTTGTTTGTTCGTTTGTTTTGTTTTAAAGATTTATTTATTTATTTATTTCCCCTCCTTGCCACCGCTCGTTGTTTTGCACTCGCTGTCTGCTCTCTGTATGTTCTTCTGTGTCTGCTTGTCTTCTCTTTAGGTGGCACTGGAAATGATCTTGGGACCTTCCGGAGTGGGATAGAGGCGCTCAATTTCTTGCGCCACCTCAGCTCCCTGGTCTGCTGTGTCTCTTAGTGTCTCTCCTCTGTGTCTCTTTATGTTGTGTCATCTTGCTGAGCAGGCTCTATGCGTGGGCCAGCACTCCTGTGCAGGCCAGCACTCAGCATGGGCCAGCTTGCTTTTCACCAGGAGGCCCCGGGAATTGAACCCTGGACCTCCTATATGGTAGACGGGAGCCCAGTCGCTTGAGTCACATACGCTTCCCTGTAGTAAGTTTTGAAACCAGGAAGTGTCAGTCCTCCAACTTTGTTTTCTTTTTCAAGATTGTTTTGGCTATTTGGGGCCCCTTGCAATTCCATATGAATTTCAGGAACAGCTTTTCCATTTCAACAACAACAACAAAAAAAGGCTGCTGGAATGTTGTTAGGGATTGCATTGGATTTGTAGATTGCTTTAGGCCTTATTGATATCTTAACAACATTACATCTTCCAACCCATGAACATGGGATGTCTTTCCACTTATTTTGGTTTTCATTAATTTCTCTAGCACTGTTTTTTTTTTAAAGATTTATTTATTTTATTTTATTTATCCCCCCCTTGCTGCTTGTGCTGCTGTGTCCATTCGCTGCGTGTCTTCTCTGTGTCTGCTTATCTCCCCCTTGCTGTGAGGTCTTGTCGCATCAGCCCACGGCGCCGCGCCAGCC
>JAQZBX010083128.1:0-13437 GCA_029593785.1 Cabassous unicinctus
TTTTTTACCGGGAGGTCCCGGGGATTGAACCCAGGTCCCTCCATATGGGAGACGGACGCCTAACCATTTGAGCCACATCTGCCCCCGCTCAGTGCATATTTTCCAAGACAGATTGGAAGGAGGCTTGATTAATGGCAATTCTGCCTCCCCTCCTAGTTTGGGGCTAAAAGATCTGTGCATTGTAAGTGAACCAGAAGTTTTGCATCAGACAGGTTAGTTCACACTGTCTATTAGTTCATGAGCAAGTTTATCTCATTCCCATGTTGACATTTCTTCTGTTCATTTTCCTTATTCCTGCTCCTCTTCAGCTTATGGCTGAAAATTTGTCAGTGCTCCTGTCAATCTTTCTGACCTTTCCTCCAAATTCCTTGCACCAGCAGTTGGCCTAGGACATGCTGATTCCATCCTTCACAGCCTGCCAGAAAAAGCTGACATATCACAGTGGAAAGTGTGGCTCTCTGGGCTGCCTCCTGGCAAAGGACTCTTGCTTGTCCGGCTTTGGGCAAGCCCCAGGGCCTATTGGTTCCAGGAGAGGTGATGAAGGGCTGTGACAAATGCCTGCTCTGGCAGATAAAGCAAGCGACTGGGTACTTGAGAGCACAGTGCAGTGGCAGCTGCTCTGAGAAGGGACTTTTGGCCGTCCTGTTTCCCAGGTGATCACTGCCACTGTGCCTGGTGAGTGAGGCATTCACAGCCACCAGTGTCCTTGGGGGAGCTTCCTTTCCAATCCATTGGCAGTTGCCACCACCACATCACAGAAAGAATCAAGGAGGGATCCAAAAGCATTAGCCAAAAATCATTCTGGAGAGGCATTCTGGTAGAGGTGCTTGGGGCTAGGAGATTGCAGACCTGGATTCAAGGATTAGCTCGGATGTTGGGATGTCTAGACTGCTAAAGAAAACTCCTCAGCCTGGCTTAAACCAAAGGGAAATATATTATCTTGCATAACCGAAAGTTAGGTGAGCTCTAGGCTCTGTGTGATTGATCAGTAGCTCAATGAGGTCATTAGGCACCCAGGGTTCTTTCACTGCCATTCTCAATATTCCTAACGCCAGTTGTAACAGTTCCCCTTCATGGTTGCAAGATGGTTCCTACTAAGGCTGCTAGTGGCAGTCAGGGCTACAGCCTTCCCTGGTCCCTACCAGTAGGAGGAACACCTCTCCGAAACATGGTTATAAATGCTTCACTTGAGTTTGATCAGCCCAACTTGAGTCTCCAGCCTACCACTCCTGGACCAATAACACTCGCCATGGGAATGACTTGAGATGGGCTCAGATCTGCCCTGTCCAATAGAGAAGCCTACTGAGCACTTGAAATATGGCTAGAATGAATTAACATGTACTATAAGTACAAAATACTTACTAGATGTCAAAGATTTCATACACATACCCACAGGAGTAAAATACTTTAGTATTTTTACATTGATTACATGTTGAAATGATAGCACTTTGGCTATATAGGGTTAAATAAAACTTATTAAAATTAATTTCATCTGTTTATTTTTATTTTTAAAATGTGGCTAGTAGAAAATTTAAAATTGCACATGTGACTCACATATATTTCTATTGGATAGTACTGGTTCAGATAAGTCAGGGTCTACTTTCAGAACTGTATAGGGAAAGATGCCTAACAAAATCATGGTTCTTTAAGAAGGTGGAAGTCTTCTCCTTTTGAAATAATCAATACATCATTTTTCTTTACAGATACTGAACAAAGAGGATAAACCAAGGGCAACTGTGTGGTTCTGTACATTCACTGAAAACTATTTATTTGAAAATGTGCTGTGTGAAGTGTTGTGGGGGAAAGAAATTGCTGCCTGAGTAGGGGAGACAAGCTATGAAGGCAGGTTAATGGTGCAGATAATGAAGGTGGGGGGATTTCAGACCTGGGAGAGAGCTTCTGACTTGTATGACAATGGAATCCCAGTTTGATCTGAGCCTTAGTTTCAGTAAGAGAAGTGGAATGGCTAGGAAGGCTTTCTAAGTGGAGGGAAAAGTGCAGACAAAATGCTGAGGCAGGGAACTATACACTGGAGTTTCAATTTAGCTGAATCTGAGAGAAGACTGGGTCACAATGCCAAAGGCCTTACTTTTACCACCACAGTGGATCCCAGTAGCATCCTTGTTCCTGGATGACTGATAAGAATATTTATTAAAGAGGTATGGTGGGATTATTGCTTAATGGGTAAAAGACTTTCTGTTCTGGGTAATGACAAAGTTTTAGTAATGGAAGATGGTGATGGTAAGATAACATTTTATATGTAATTTATGCCATTGAATTGTACACTTAAAAATGGTTAAAATGGCAAACATTATGTCTATATATATATGTTCTATATATGTTACCACAATGAAAAATAAAAGGGAAAAAAAAAAGAGATTTGGGCAGCAGTAAAATACATCTTAAAGTACTTTAAGCAAATTAGCTTAATTAAACCTGTTCCCACCTCTCCTATTGCCATTACAAGTCAGGTCAGCATATTTTAGTGCTTGGACCCTAGTGGTAGACTGCCTGAGTTCTAATTCTGCCTTGTGAAGTTTATGAGCTGTGAGATTTTTGAGCAGTTTACTTAACTTCTCTGTGCATCAAATTCCTTCTCTGTAAAATGGAGAGGGTAACAACAATACCTACTTCATAGGGTTGTTGTGAGGATTAAATGAGTTCTATATAAAGTGCTTAGGACATACTGTGCCTACACACATTATGTGCTGTAAGAGTTTGTTAATAAATAAAAATAGGTCCACTATTGCTGGCTACACATAGCAGGGCAGCTAGAAAGCTACTACTAGAAAAAAATCTTCCTATTTATTTATTATTATTATTTTTTTGAGGTACCAGGGCTGGGGATTGAACCCGGGACCTCATATATAGGAAGCTGGTGCTCAACCACTGAGCCACATTGGCTCCCCTGAGTTGGTTTTTTGGTTTGTTTTCTTGTTGTTTTGTTTGTTCATTTGTTTTGCTTTGTGTTTTCAGGGGGCACCAGCAACCAAACCAGGACCTCCCATGTGGGAAGCAGGTGCTCAACTACTTGAGCCACAATGGCTCCCATTCTTATTTATTTATTTAACAAATCAATTTTATTGATATATATTAATAAAGCATACAATTCATCCGAAGAGTACAATCAATGGTTTTTGGTATAATCAAATAGTTGTGCATTCATCACTCCAATCATTATTAGAGCATTTTCATTATTCAATAATAATAAACAAAAGACAAACAAGAAAATTCTTCACCCATTTATTTTTAATCTGATATATGTAATAATAATTATATGTATAGAAAGATATGAACATCAAATGTGGCCTCTCTCTAAGCCAAACTCAGCATATAAATGTATTACGTTCCCTCCAGCATGTATTACACGACTCTCGGGGATGAGCCTCCCTGGCAACGAGGGATCACTACCAAGCATCAACTAGCAATACAACTGGAAAAAGACCTTGTAAAAGGGGGAAAAGGTAAAGACAAATGAATTTATATGACTGAGAGACTTCAAAGTGAGTCGGGAGGTCATCCCAGAGGTAATGGTTATGCACGTCTCAGCAGGATCACATAGATTGCCAAAGTAGATACTACCCCAAATAATGGGGCTCCTGAGGGCTCTGGGGACACCCAGGTCCTACGGTCATGGCAGATAGCCCCTGAGTTTGGTGCCTTGCCAGTGGGCCCTACTTTGGAATTTGTGCTCCCAAATGTGACAGACTCAGTTGTGACTTCTCTACACATGCCTCTTCTGTCTCTTCTATTTGAACCTAGAGTTGGTGCTTGAGTTGGTAGGTATACGTCCAAGAGACTTGAATCTTTGGGCTGTCCATGTGCCAGCTGGGCCCTGAGCCTCAGCAGAGTTGCAATACCTACTCTCACCCAGGACAACTAACAAGGAGGTGAAGATGGACAATCACCATACCAAGGAACCAAGAGAGTCTACAACTGCAAGCAAGAGAGTCCCATCCATCAGCCATATGGGATCGAAGCCCCTCTCAGTTAGAGGTACAGTGGGCATCACCATCCTAGAATCCTCAGGATTTGGGAATAAAATATGGACTAGGGTGGACTTACTGGTATTCTGCTAAAGACTTATTGTGTTTCTATCAATGGAAGAAATTATATCATTGATGTGGAGACAGTGGCCACTGGAGGTGCTGAAGGCAGGGAGAGGGAAAAAAGAGGTATAATATGGGGGCACTTTCGGAACTTGGAATTGTCCTGAATGACACTGCAATGACAGATACAGGTCATTATATATCCTACCATAACCTACAGAATTGAGTGGGAGAGAGTGTAAACTACAACGTAAACTATAATCCATCCTTAGTGACAATGCTCTAAAATGTGTTCATCAATTGCAATGAATGTACCACACTAATGAAAGAAGTTTTAATGTGGGGAAAAGTGGGAGGTGTGGGAAGTGAGGCATATGGGAATCCCTTATATTTTTTTATGTAACATTTTATGTAATCTAAGTATCTTTTAGAAAAAATAAAAAATATATTTTAAAAAAATATGCACAGGAAAAATTCTGTGGTTAGAAATGCCGTTGTCTGTTCTCTGGTACAGTGAAGCTAGTTCCCCATCCCCTACAGCTCCTGCTGACTGTGCTTTGCTGATGTCGACATAAATTTTTGCTTGTTGTATACAAATAAAGCTAAGGCCTAACACCAAGTATTTAACACGAATGGTGCAAAATTCACTGACTAGGACTATAGAATAGTAAGAATTCTTAACTATTTTGTATTTTTCAAAAGGCAGTGCTGAATTGGGCTTTCTTTTCTGTTTAAATTACTTGCCTACCCGCTGGCCAACCACTCCGTTTTTCCCTCCTTCCCTTTTCACTGGGAGAATGTGGGGGTAGACAGTGTTTTCTGAACTTTGATAAATTGCTCAAATACCCTGTATATAGGTTTCCTGGTTTGCTCGGGTCACTCTCGTGTTCTGCTGCAGTTCTGGTGTAATTATTCATTGCATCCCCTTCCCTCTTGAAAGTCTTGGTTTGAATGGTAAACCATATGGTTAGCTCACCTGTAGGAAAATGAGAGGGACAAAGATCGGCTTAAGTGTATTATGCGTTAGTGTATGGGGGATTGGGTTATTAGCGTATCCGGGGTTATTGTATCCCCAAGCCAGGAAGGCAGGTTTAGAGGGACAACCTGAGTGTGGATGGCAGAAAGAAGTCTGACAGTTAAGATTTCCCATTCCCCAGCGCCAAGTCCTGCGGGACCTCCCGCTACTCGTGCGCGGGTTCCGGCGCAACCCGCAAGAGCGGCTGGGGCTGCCCTCGGCGCCTCCTGCAGTCTCTTCCGGGTGGGGGTCGGGTGGGTGTGCGGTCCCCGACACCACCCAGGGGAGCATTTGTGGGCTTCCCGGAGATATTCAGAGCTGGCCCGTCCCAGGCAGGACGTCTCACGCACCAGAAAACATGCAAACCGGCAAACACACCGACGACAAAAGGCAGGATATTAAACACCTTCAATTGATTTTCTAATCTCAGCTGCAGCTGCTTTATTCCTCGAGAGTTACTAAATCCCGACAAAGAACGCCAAGCTTAATAGAATCTGCACTGGATTATTGCATTTTTCAGAAAAGATCTCCTAACCACATGGCGTCGGGCCAGCTTCTTCCTGGAGTCACTCTTTCTGCCAGAAAGGGAATATTCTTATCCTGTGAAGTCCAAGCCTACCTCCAAATTTAGTGAACCCCATCACCCTGAAAGGCTTGCGACGTGGGTCGCTCGTGCCTTTTTTCCAAGCTCGGTTTCTGGTGAGTCAAGTAAAGTGTGCGGGGGAAAAAAAATTTTTTTTTTAATAAAAAATTGGAAAACAAAAGAAGAGTGTGCGGGGTCTTGCCCCAACCCCCATCCTCCTATCCCCCCACTCCTCCACCCCAACCCTCATCCCCTGAGATTTGTGGTCTCCTGGATCTGGGAACAAAGCCCGGGAGCTTTGCTTTTAGGTCCCACAGCTCCTGTGGGGTTTACAAAACTATCATAATTATATTGTACTCGTAAGAGCTAACATTGTGTTTTAGGTTAAAAAGCAAGAAACGAAGGTTAAAGAATAGTCACTTTTTGCCTAGCTTCTTCGTTGCTCCCAGCGCAAGCGGGTTTCGACGCGGCAGGGCGGGTGTAGACGCCGCCGGGGGTGGGTTCCGACGCAGCGCAGTGACTTTCCATTGTTCGCTAGGCCTGCGCCGGCTGCGCGGCCCGAGCTGAGTCATTCTAAATTCCTTTCTTTGTGTTTTCTCTCGGCGATCGCGCGGATTCATTGCTGTAATAGTCATCTTTCCTCAGACAAAATAAATCAAACCTTTGATAGTTCGGATTCACGAGTCAGCTAAAATATGAGTCAAACCTAAGTTTCCTGAGAGCTATAAATATCTGATGCTCAGCCCCACCCTGAAGAGAAATGCCCACAGTTCAAGTTTCGCCACTGAACGGCTCAAATTTGGAGTACTTTGTTGTCCAGGGTAAAACGATCTGTGGTTTTTAGGGCAGCGAAAACGCAGTGTATTCCTAGCTTCTGAAGAAAGATTAAGTATGGATGTAAGTTTGTGTGTACTTTGAAAATTGTTTCTTTAAAAAGTATTTTTTAAATATAAAATCCTTACAGTGAAAATTATGGCTATTACACTGGGATAAGGAAGTCCAGAAAGTAGCATGACTGAATGGCATCCCCCAGGGAAGTTTTTTTGGCAAGTAAATACGGGTCATTTGGCATGCCCTGCAGGCTGACATGCATATCAACAAGGGCTGCTTTGTAGCCACGGAATCCACTTCCAGCCCAGCCTGGGGTTTAAAGTTTGAAGGGTGGTGAAACTGGGGGAGGTGGGGTCCGGCACACCTGCCCAGTGCTGCAGGGCCAAAGATCCTGAGTTTGGGGTTGGAAAGCTAGGGGTTTCTGGGGCTGACCCTGTGTTTGTATTTTTTAAAACAATGTTTCTTTTTCCTGATAAAATCACAAATACAATTTTATTTTATAACATTTGAAATAAATAGAAAGGCACAAAAGAGAAAAAAATTTAAATGACCCATTTTCCCACTATCCAGAGATAAACCCTGTTAATATTTTGGTGTATATGTTTAAAAAATCTTTTTTTCCTTCCTATGCTTATTTTATTTAATCAAAAATGCAAAAACTGGGAAGCAGATGTGGCTCAAGCAGTTGGGTGCCCGCCTACTACATGGGAGGTCCTGAGTTTGGTCTGGTGCCTCCTGAAAAAAACAAAGCAAGCAGGGAAACCAACTCAAGGAAGCCGATGTGGCTCAGTAGTTGCGCACCAGCTTCCCACACACAAGGTCCAGGGTTCAATCCTTGATCCCTGGTACCTAAAAAAAAAAAAGAAAAGTAAATGGTTTAGTGGAGTGGGTGTAACTCAGTAGTTGAGTGCATGCTTCACATGTGCTAGGTCCTGGGTTCAATCCCCAGTACCTCCTATTTAAAAAAGAAAAGTAAATGGTTTAAACTCTCCAGTCAAAAGACAGAGATTGGCAGAATGAAGTAAAAAGCATGACACACCTATATGCTGTTAACAAGACTTTCACCTTAAATTTAAAAATAAAAGTAGATTGAAAGTGAAAGGGCAGGGAAAAAGCATACCATGCAAGTACTAACCAAAAGAGAGCTGGGGTAGCTATACTAATAACAGATAAAATAGACTTTAAACAAAAACTGTTATAAGGGAAAAAGAAGGTCACTATATACTGCTAACGGTGTCAATTGAACAAGAAGACATAACAGTTATAAATACCTAATAGCAGAGCCCCAAAATATATGAAACAAATATTGACAGGTTTGAAAGGAAAACTAGATAGTTCTAGGTTAATAGTAGGAGATTTCAGTACACACTTTCAATTATGGCTAGCAGATAGACCACCATTCATTATAATGGGTAATGGATAAATCATCATTTCATTAAGGAAATGAAAGACTTGAACAAATCCTAAACCTAAACCAGCTGAACCTAACAGACATATATAAAAGAACAGCAAGATATACGTTCTTCTCTAGTGCATATGAGTAATTCTCTAAGATAGACCATATGTTAGGTCACAGAACAAGTCTCAGTAAGTTAAAAAATATTGAAATCATTCAATGTATCTTCTCTAACCACAATGGAATGAAGCTAGACACCAATAACAGGAAGAAATGGAAAACTGACAAATATGTAGAAATTAAACAACAAATTCTTTTAACAACCAATAGGTCAAAGAAGAAGTAACAAGGGAAATCAGGGAATATCTTGAAGCAAATGGAAATAAATACACCGCCTACCAAAACTTATGGGATGCAGCAAAGGCAGTGCTGAGAAGGAAATTTATAGTTCTAAATGGTTATATTAAAAAAAGAAGAAGAATCTCAAGTCAGAAAATGGAGGATTTAGAAAAAGAAGAACACACTAAACCCAAAACAAGCAGAAGGAAGGAAATAATAAAGATTAAATTGGAGGTAAATGAAATAGAGAACAAAAAACAAGAGAGAATCAACAAAACCAAAAGTTGGTTCTTTGAAAAGATCAGTAAATCCAATAAACCTTTAACTATACTGACAAAGAAAAAAAGAGGATGCAAATAAATAAAATCAGAAATGAAAAGGGGGACATTATTACCGACCCCACTGAAATAAAAAGGACTATAAGAGGATATTATGAGGGAAGCAGATGTGGCTGAAGCAATTGAGCAGCTGCCTACCACATGGGAGAGCTCCCACCTACCACATGGGATGTCTGGAGCTTGGTTCCTAGTGCCTCCTAAAGAAAACGAGCAAGACAGTGAGCTGATGCAATGGGCTGGCATGGCAAGCCGATGCAACAAGATGACACAACAAGGAGGAAAAACATAATGAGACACACAACAAACCAGGGAGTGGAGGTGGCTCACGTGATTAGGCATCTCCTTCCCACATGAGAGGTCCCGAGTTTGGTTCCTGAACTCCTAAAAAACTCCTTTTTAGTTTAGTTCCTCCTAAAAAGAAGACAAGCACATGAAGAAAAGACGCAGCAAGTGCAAACAACGAGGGGGTGGAAAGAAATAAAAATTAAAAAATTAATCTTTAAAAAAAATAGAGGATATTATGAACAACTCTACATCAACAAATTAGATAACCTAGATGAAATGCACAAATTCCTAGAAACACACAAACTATCCACACTGACTCAAGAAGAAGTAGAAGTTTCCAACAAACCAATAACTAGTAAAGTGTTTGAATCAGTAATCAAAAATTCCCCAACAAAGAAAAGTCCAGGACCAGATGGCTTCATAAGGGAATTTTACCAAACATGGCAAAAATAATTAACACCAATCTTGCTCACTCTTTTTTAATTTATTTTTTAAACAATTTATTGAAGGGTATCATTCATACATGAACATACATAAACTATAAGTGTTCAGTAAACCTTGATCTTACAAAACAAACATGCATATCATCATACAGGGCTCCCACACATCACGCCACCCACAAACACCCTGCATTGTTATGAAACATTTGTTAAGTCATGAAAGAGCATCGTCAAAGTATTAATACTAACTCTAGTCTGAATCTTCCTCCCCTATACATTTTTTTAAGGATTTATTTATTTACTTTTATCCATTTTTACCCGCTCCCCCCACCGTTTTTGCTGTTTCTGTGTCCATTCGCTGGGTAACTCTCTGTGTCCGTTTCCTGCACTCTTCTCATCCTTCTCCTTTCCTGTCTTCACTGGGATTCGATTCTTGGAACCTCCGATGTGGGAGAGAGGCGTCCCACTACCGCCTGCGCCACCTTAGTTCCTGGTTTTTCGGTGCGTCTTGTCTTGGCTCTCCCTTGTGTCACTCTACTGTTATGTCATCTTCTTTCTGCATGACTTGCAGGGCCTGGCAGCGCGCCCACGCACGGGGCCTGGCAGCTCACATGCTCACAGGGCCTGGCAGCGCACCCGCACATGGGGCCTGGCGGGTCACCCCCGGACAGGGCCTGATGGCTCACCCGCTCGTGGGGCCTGGAGGCTCACCCGCTTGTGGGGCCTGGTGGCGCACCCGCGCACAGGGCCTGATGGCCCACGCGCTTTCTATATTTTTCTTTTTTCTATTTTTACCAGGAGGTCCTGGGGGTCGAACCCAGGTCCCTCCATATAGGAGATGGATACCCAACCACCCGAGCCATATCTGTCCCCCTGCTATATCTCTTAAGGTTGACCAAAGATACCCAAAGCTATAGTCTTTTCCCATACAGAATGGTCATATAATGAATCAGGCTTAGTTTATCACCAGCATTCTAAAAACCAGACCTAGGGAGAAAAACTAGGTCTGGGGACACATGCATGGTTTTTAATATAGTGAATGTTTAGCCTACCCTGATTATCACAAAATCAGGACAGCGAGAATATTTACAACTGCTTATCTTCAAAACATTAAAATGGAGGGAACATGCCTTAACTCATTCTATGAGGCTAACATCACCCTTGTACCAAAGCCAGCTAAAGATATTACAAAAAAAAGAAAATCTCAGACTAATATCCTTTATGAATATAGATGCAGAAATGCTCAACAAAATATTAACAAGCCAAATCCAGCAGCACATTAAAAGAATCATATGTGATGATCAAGTAGGATTTGTCCCTGATATGCAAGTCTGATTCAACATAATGTAATATATCACATTAACAGAATGAAGAGAAAAAAACCCACATGATCATCTTAATTGATGCAGAAAAGGCATTTGACAGATCTAACAGTGCTTCTTGATAAAAATTCTTAGAAAACTAGGAGTAGAAGTAAACTTCCTCAGCATGGTAAAGCGCACACATGAAGAACTTACAGCTAACATCATATTCAATAGTGATAAACTGAAAGCTTTCCCTCTAAGATCAGGAACCAGACAAGGATTCCCACAGCCACCAGTGTTATTCAATACTGTACTGGAATTTCCAACTACAGCACTTAAAACAAGAGAAAGATATAAAAGGCATCCAAATTGGAAAGGAAGAAGTGAAACTTGCCCTATTTGCAGATGTCATGATCCTATATACAGAAAAACCTGAAGAAAAAAAACCACAACAAAGCTACTAGAGCTAATAAACAAATTCAGCAAAGTGGCAGGGTACAAGATCAACATGCAAAAATCAGTAGTGATTCTATACCCTAAAAGTGAACAATATGAAGAAGAAATTATGAAAAAAATTACATTTATGATAGCAACTAAAAGAATTAAATATCTAGGAATAAATTTAATTAAGGATATAAAACACTTGTACACAGAAAACTTAAAAAAAATCACTAAAAGAAATCAAAGAAGACCTAAATAAATGGAAGGACATTCTGTGTTCATGGATTGGAAGACTAAATATTGTTTAGATGTCAATCCTACTGAAAGAATTTATAGATTCAATGCAATCCCAACAAAAATTCTAACAACCTTCTTTGCAGAAATGGAAAAACCAATCATCAAATTTATATGGAAGGGTAAATGGTCCTGAATAGCTAAAGCCTTCTTGAAAAAGAACCAATTCAGAGAACTCACACTTCCTGATCCTAAAACATATTACAAAGTCACAGTAATCAACAAAGCATGGTACCAGCACAAGGACAGACATATAGAACAATGAAATCAAATAGAGAGTTCAGAAAACCACCTCATATTTATGACCAACTGAACTTTGACAAGGGTGCCAAGTCCACTGAATTGGGAAAGAATAGTCTCTTCAAGAAATAGTTCTTTGAAAACTGGATGTCCATATCCAAAAGAATGAAGGTGGACCCCTACCTCAACACCTTATATAAAAATCAACTCAAAATGGATCAACAACCTAAATATAAGAACCAGAAACAGGGAAGCAGATGTAGCTCAAGTGATTGGGCTTCTGTCTACCATATGGGAGGACCTGGGTTCGATCTCTGGGGCCCCCTGGTAAAAGGTGAGCAGGCAAGCTGGGCCTGTGCAGTAAGCCAGGCCTGTGCGGTGAACCACTCAGCAAGATGATGACACAATAAAAAGAGAGACACAGGGGAGAGTCAAGGCAAGACGTGCCAGAAATCAGGAACTGAGGTGGCGCAAGTGAGAGGGTGCCTCTCTCCCACATCGGAAGTCCCTAGGATTGAATACTGGTGAAGCCTGGAGGAGAAAAATGAGAACAGAAGGCAAGAAAAAGACACAGAAGATCTACAACCCTCCCAAACTCCTTCCCTACTAACCAGGACTGATTGTTGAGGACACTGAAGGGAGTGGAATTACTTCCTACCTGGGAAAAGGTAGGGGGCTGCCAGAGAAGGCTAGAGACTGTCTCTGAGAAAGTTTGAATTACAAGGCTTTTAGCCTCCAGGCAGGAAGCTCTATCACATTGATCCTGTCTGTGTTGCAACAAATACACTCCAACCAGGAATTGAACTGAGAGGTGCCAAAGAGCACCATCTGCTGGCAGACCAAGGAAGTGTACGTAAGAAAATTAAAAATAAGCAAGAGAGGCTTTTTCTGGCCTTTATAGCTTCCCTCCCCAAGGCTTTAGGAAGCGGCTCTGCAACCAATTACAGGGTCCAGAGCCGAGTTTTGAGCTACTAGCAGGGACAATCCTAACAATCCAGGTCGAGCCAAGAATCAAAGAACAGTGGTAACACATCCTCCTGCCACTAAATCTCTACAAAAGAGAAAGAAATTGAGCATCTGAGTAAACTACATCCTAATCAGATGCCTAGACATCAGCCAAAAATTACGAGCCATACTAAGAAAATGGAAGACATGGCCCAAGAAAAGGAATATACCAAAGCCTCAGAAGAGATGCAGAATTTGAGAGAACTAATTAGCAAGATGTGCACAAATTTCCAAAATCAAATTAATGAGTTGAAAGACAATATGGCTAAAGAGATAAATGACAGCAAAAAGACATTGAACAAGCACAAAAAAGAATTATTTATTTATTTATTTATTTTTTACTGGGAGGTCCCGGGGATCGAACCCAGGTCCCTCCATATGGGAGACGGACGCCCGACCATTTGAGCCATATCCACCCACAAAGAAGAATTTGAAATCCTGAATAGAAAAGTAAAAGAGCTCATGGGAATGAAAGACACAATAAGTGACATAAAAAACACATTAGATGAATACAACAGTAGACTCAAATGATAGAAGAAAGAATAAGTGATATAGAAGACAGAACAGCTGAAATTGAAGAGAGAAAAGAATGGAAAAAATTGAGCAGGGGTTCAGAGAGTCGCATGACAACACAACATACAATGCAACAACATACATGTCATGGGAGTTCCAGAAGGAGAAGAGAAGGAAAAAAGGGCAGGAGTACTTGAGGAAATATAGCTGAAAATTTCCCAACTCTCATGAACGAAATGAACTTACGTGTCCAAGAAGTACACCGAACCACCATCAAAATAAATCTGAATAGACCTACTCCAAGACACGTACTACTCAGAATGTCAAATGTCAAAGATAAAGAGAAAATTCTCAGAGCAGCAAG
>JAQZBX010083129.1:0-13433 GCA_029593785.1 Cabassous unicinctus
AAAAAAAAAAAAAAAAAAAAACTTAAAAAGCATGCTTTAGATCTTCACATTTTTTCCCAAAATATTTAGCCAGAAGACAAAAAAACAGGTTTGCTCTATATTTTTTTATACTGAAAGGAGTACTAAGTTGTTTTTGATCACATATTGAAACCATGTCACATAAATTGTGCTTTGAGAACATTAAAAGATAATTAACTTCATAAAAAAACAAAAGTAGATCAACACTATCAATTTAATAAAAATATTATATATCGGATAAAGTTTTGGGTACTCATGAATGACCATAAACCGCTGGAAAGAGACACAAATAGAGGTAGTAGTAGTTAGATTAGATTTAGAGACCAAATTTATTTATTTAATATTTTTCTCTAACTTACAAATTTTTATTCTGTGAATTCATTTTAAAATAATTTGACTAAGTGGTACAGCATAAGGAAATAGACCAATATAAAAAACATTTTACAATTGTCAAGGATTATAAAGATTGCTAATAATATCTGATTTTTGGACAGAGTAGGGAAAACAAGTACTTTTATACAATATTGAAGTCTAAATTGATATGGCCTTTTAAATGCACATACATTTTTAGCTAGTCATTCTACGTCTAAGAATTTGACCTACGGAAACACTCAAGTATACAGAGATACACAAGAATGTAGAAGAATGTTCACAGCTATATTTTTTAAAATAATTTGGAAAATATCCAAATGCCTTTGAGTACAAAATGTGTTAGAACTCCCCATATATTGGAATGTTATACAGCCCTATAATGAATTGTGTATCTAAGATTTATTTTTAAAAATGAAGGTTACAAACAACCAGCAAGATGGCAGCAGAGTAAGGAGCTCCTAGAGTCAGTTCATGCTACAGGACAGTTAGTAATCACTCAGAGCTATCTAAAGCACCTGTTTGGGGCTCCAGGAGACCAGAAGAGCATCCTGCAACATCCTTGAAAGAATGGAAGGAGGAGACTGCCCATCTGCAGAGAAGATTCATAAGTAGAGCACTCCATGCCACGGAGGCTGGTGCCCATCCTCCACTGGCAGCACCAGCCGCCTCAGGAGCTATTCTGCATCTGGAATTGGAAGCTCCACTTCCCAAAAAATGGGGGAGGAAGAGACAGTTGGAAAGCGGCTTCAGCTACTGATTAGTAAATTCGGTGGGCTAAAGCATAATCCTAAGAACAGCTAAAATTTGAACCCATTCAAGTCAGAAAGAAGCCAGTAGCTGCCATTTTAACTCTGTCTCTGGCACAAGGGGAAGCGGGATGGACTGAAAATCACAGTACTGGTAGGTACTAGCGTCTTTCCATCCAGATCGGATTACAGCTCTAACTTAAGCCCCAGCCCTATCTCCAGCAGGGGGGAAGCAAGGGGAACCTGCACCAGCCTCCCCAGGAAATACAGCCCATGCCACAGAGGCTGGTGATCATACTGCTGTGGCCAAGCAAGCTGCCTCAGGAGCTATTCAGTGGCTGGAGTTGGGAGCTCCATTTCCCAAAAACAGGGGAGAGAGAAACTGTTAGCCACCAACTTCAGCTGCTGATTAGTAAATTCAGCTGGCTAAAGTATAACTCTAAGAACAGCTAAACTTTGAAGCTGTCCAAGTTGGAAAGAAGCCAGTAGCCACCATTTTAAGTCTGCCCCCAGCATGAGAGGAAGCCTGGCTGATTGAAAATCACAGTGACTGTAGGGACCGGCTTTTTTCACCCATATCGGCCTGCAGCCCTAGCCTAGGATTCAGCCCCACCTCTAACAGGGAGGAAGCTGGTGGGCCCTGTACCAGCTTCTCCAGGTAACCGCAGGTACATTTAGCTGGCACAGACTGAATAGTCAGAAGACTACTAGGGCAACTGCAGTCATTTTGGACCCGTATGACATAAATTGCTGCCCACACCTGCAGCTCCATCCCGGTCCAGGCAGGGGAGAAAGGGGTGTGAAGCTTCATCTGTGTCTCTGGGCAACTACAGTCTAGGCCTGAATGACATGGATTATTACACACCACTGAGGCTCTGTCCCTACCCCTGGAAGAAACATGGGAGAAGCTTCATCGGTCCCTGGGACATTGTGGGCAGCTTGAACCTCCACAGCTTACAGCACCAACTACATCCTTGGCTACCAGTATACAACAAGCAAGGGAGAAAGGCAAGAAAGCCCTAACTAAAGAGAGAAACTGAACCCAGAATAAATACATCTAGTAACCAGATGCCAAGACGCCAACAAAAAATTACAATCCATACCAAGAAACAGGAAGAAATCGCCCAAAGGAACAAGATAAGCTGCCAAGTGACATAAAGGAGTTGAGAAAACTAACCATAGATGTTCAAACAAATCTCCTTAATAAATTCAATGAGATGGCTAAAGAGATTAAGGATGTTAAGACAACATTGGATGAGCACAAAGAAAGGCACAATAAATGAAATAAAAAATACCCTGGAATCATATAATAGCAGATTTGAGGAGGTAGAAGAAAGGACTGGTGATCTTGAAGAAATGGCCTCTGAAAGTGAACATACCAAAGAGCAGATAAAGAAAAGAATGGAAAAAATTGAACAAGCTCTCAGGGAACTAAACGACAGCAAGAGACATGCAAACATACGTGCCATGGGTGTCCCAGATGGAGAAGAGAAGGGAAAAGGGGCAGAAGGAATATTTGAAGAAATAATTGTAGAAAATTTCCCAACCCTATTGAAGGACATGGATATCCATGTCCAAGAAGTCAAACATACTCCCATCCAAATAAATCTGAATAGAACAACTCAGAGACACTTACTAGTTAGAATGTCAAATGCCAAAGACAAAGAGAATTCTGAAAGCAGCAAGAGGAAAGCAATGCATAACATATAAGGGGTACCCACTTATAACATATAAGTGCCGATTTCTTATCAGAAACCATGGAGGCAAGAAGACGGTAATATGATATATTAAGATACTGCAAGAGAAAAACTTCCAGCCAAGAATTTTATATCCAGCAAGATTGTCTTTCAAAACGGGGTTATTCGGAATATTAACAGATAAACAGAAACTAAGAGTTTGTAACCAGGAGACTGGCTTTGCAGGAAATACTAAAGGGTATGCTATAGTCTGAAAAGAAAAGACAGGAGAAAGAATCTTGGAAGAGAGTCCAGAAATGAAGATTATATCAGTAAAAGTAACTAAAAGTCTCAAAAGAGTGGTAAAAATAAAATATGACAGATAAAACCCAAAGGTCAAACTGGGTGAAATAAGAACTCCCTTTACAGTAATAACATTGAATGTTAATGGATTTAACTCCCCAATCAAAAGACAGAGACTGGCAGAATGGATAAGAAAATATGAACCACCTATATGCTGTCTGCAAGAGACTCACCTTAGACCCAAGAATAACAACAGATTGAAAGTGAAAGGCTGGAAAAAGATATTCCACGCATGTAGTAACCAAAAAACAAACAAACAAACAAAAAACAGTAGTTATACTTACATTAGATGAAACAGACTTTAAAAAACACTTGCAATGCACAATCTGAGGGGAAGTCAAATATTTAGGAATAAACTTAACCAGCAATGTAAAGCACTTGTATTCAGAAAACTACAACTCATTGTTAAAAGAAATTAAAAAAAGACCTAAGTAATTGGAAGAACATTCCATGCTCACAGATTGCAAGATTGAATATCATTAAGATGTCAACTCTACCCAAATTGATATACAGATTCAATGCAATACTGATAAAAATTCCCCCAGCATTTTTTAAATAAGTGGAAAACATGATTATCAAATTTATTTGGAAGGGTAAGGGGTCCCGAATAGCCAGAAACATCTTAAAAAGAAAAAGAGAAGTTGGAGTACTCTCACTTCCAGGCTTTATATCATATTACCTACCTACAGTGGTAAAAACCAGCATGGTACTGGCATAAAGACAGACACATAGACCAATGGAACCAAATTGGTGGTTCAGAAACATACCCTCATGCCTATGTTCAAGTGATTTTTGACAAGCCTGTCAAGCCAGCTAGGACAGAACAGTCCATTCAACAAATGGTGCAGATAGAACTGGATATCCATAGCCAAAAGAAAGAAAGAGGACCTCCTCCATCTCACACCTTATACAAATATTAACTCAAAATGGATCAAAAACCTAAATATAAAAGCAAGAACCATAAAGCTTCTAGAAGAAAATGTAGGCAAAACGTCTTCAAGACCTGGTGGTAGGTGATGGATTCTTAAAGGAGGTAAGAGGAAGACTGAGATGGACTACTGGTTTTAATGTATGTAGAAGTTCTAACTAACTTTATTGTGAAAGTGTAGAAATGTATAGAGTTGATGGTAACACGTTATAGTGAGTAATAGCTGGCTTATAAATGGGAATGTGGCTGAAAAGGGTAGTCCAGAGATGTAAATGCCAATTGAAAGAAAGATAGAGAATCATCTAAGGACTGAATAACCCAGTGAACCCAGAGGTGGATGAGAATTGTGGTTGATGGTACAGATGGAAGAGTGTCCTTTATGAGCTAGAGCAGATGTACATTGCTATTGCAGCATGGTGGGAATGTGGAGAAGCATGGGAAAAATACAACTGGAGTGACCTATGGACTGTGGTTAAGAGTAATAATGTAATATTCATGCGCCTATGCCAGAGATGTACTGTGTTGATAATGGGGGAGTATGGAAAAACTGCCAAATGTCCACTATGGACCTGTTATATTCTGATGATATTATCTCATAATCTGTAACAAATGTCCCAGCATTGTGTGGTGTGTTGGTAGAGGGGTGTTGTAGGGGAATTCTGCACATGTGCATGATTGTTTTCTAAGTTTACAACTTCTGTCATAAAAATATATTTAAAAAATAATAATAGGGTGTGTTGGGGGGAAATACACCCAATTGAAGACAAAGACTATAGTTAGTAGTAAGATTTTGATGATATCCTTTCATCATTTGTAACAAATGTCTCACAAAAATGATAAGGTGTTGGTAGTGGGTTGATGAATGAGACCCCTGTATGATGTTATGCATGCCGGCTTTATAAGTTCACAACTTTTACGATACACTTATTGATTATGTATGTTCATATATAATTGATATAATAATAATTATTATTATATCATTATTATTGGGGGGAAATATAACCAATGTAAGATACATTAGTTAGTAGTAATATTTTGAGGATGCTCTTTAATCATTAGTTAAAAATGTTTCAGAACGATGCAAGATATTGTTGATAGGATGAGGTATGACAGCCCTGTATGATATTATGTATGTGTATTTTATAAGTTCACAACTATTACTATATACTTATTGTTTATGTATGTTTATCTATGAGTGATATACTTCAGTAAATTTTTAAAAAGTTAAGAAAATGAAGGTTACAGAGTAGTATAATAATTAGTAATTTATATGTCTATACACATATGCTATTATTAATAAAAATTCTGCAAGAAAACAAATCATAAACACAAACATTATCCTTGCCTTTCTCAAGGATGAGATTGCATAGGATTTTATTTTTTAGGTTATTTCTGTATTGCCTACTCTTATGTAAGGAGGGAAAACAAAGATTAAGCAAAACCTCCTTAAAATAAGATTAACACATATATTTGTAATTAATCTGAAATGCTATATTTTGCTTCATTCAATTCAGACCATCAATAGATTGCTGGTAGAAAATTATTAATTTTTGTTTGCAGAAATCACCTCTCTTTTTTTCGAAGGATTAGATGATAAATACATAACAATTGCCTAATTTTTTGTTTGGGGTTTAGGCTTAACAATTTAAAAAAAGGAAAGAAGAGAAAATGCAATGGAAAATTATTGACTAGAAGAGTATTATAATCAATTTCCTAGAAAAGGGAGAAAAGGCAGAAGGGATAGTGATAGAATGATAACAGACCAATTCCACCTCCTGTCCCCCATTATCTATAGTTTGACTTTCCCTTTTCAGCATAGAAGTAACCTAATATAAAATGTAAGAATTGTATTACCTATCATATTAATTCAGAACATGACAGGAAGGGCAGACAAATGGCTATTTTAGAAATGAATAGAGTTCATGAAGTATTTAATAAGTATTGATCCTGATTTCACCAGGGGGTAAGCTGCTCCCTGCAAGTTAAGCATTTTTGAAAGCTGCATCAACTGTGAGGTTAGTGGTTAAGACAGGGCTTCTCCCAATCTCCCCCGCTGGTTACAGACCTCAGCCAGGAATTAGACTTGGGATCTAAGGGGCTGGGGGTAGTGAGTTATCATTGACAGTCTTGATTAACTCTGTGGAAATGAGCCAAAAATGTGCTACTGCCATCCATAGGCAAAGAAAGAAAGATGTTCTTATTCTCAGTAAGCCACTTTGTGAAACTTAATTCCATCCTAGTTTTTTGTTCTTTTTCTTACTTATTTTTCAGTTTTTATAATTACATCATAAAGACTAGCTTGACTCCCAGGATTACTACAAGAAAGATGTTAGGTACAATGTTACTTCTTTTGCTGAATTTTTAAACTGTGTGCTCATATGTCAGTCTCTTTGGACCTCAATTTCTCCAACTGGGCTTTGATGCTCATCAGGCTCAAAAGCTAACTGAACAGGAAAAGGTGATTTAATAACCTATTCTTCAAAAGGTTCCATAAAATAGTGTATTACAATCTTTTCAGTCTAACTCTCCTTTCCCTGTCTCCTCCATTCTGGGCTTCCTGATTGGTGCTTTTAACATGAAACTTGAAAGGCATTTTTAAATTGAAGAAAGTGAAGATGTCTTGGGAAGAATCCCTTTTTGTAGTGTGTCTCAGGCTATTGTCAGTGTAATTACTGTCCTGGCAGCAGTAGGTAAAAGGCCTTGTCTTAGTTTCATCAATGTGCTTCTCAGAGGACCAGAATAATTGTACTTACACCCTATAGCTTCAAAGTTTGTAGCTATATGGAATATTTTCCTAAGACACAATACTTAATAAAAATAAAAGTTTAAACTTGGCTCATATGAAAGAGTATAAATACAATGATAGGATGAGCAATTTTACCATCTTTACTTCCACTAATAAGGTTCAAATTCAGGTTAATTTGCCTAATGCTTCAAATGCAGATTAGTCACACTTGTAATTAGCATCTCCATTTTTTACATAGTCAAAATGAGGAACACAAATAATATGTCATTTTCAAGGAGCAGACCTAGGAAAGGAAATCCTCCTGAATGTCCACCCAGTGTTTTCTCCATCTTAAATGAATATAGAACAGCCAATTATTGGCTTAATCTTAGGCTTACTATGGAGCTAATAAAATATATATTCAAGAGGAAATTTAAGTTATGAAATGCCCTTAACTGAAGATATCCTCTACATTATGAACCATATTCTTTTCTTTTCATTCTGATTTCCTTTGAAAGCCATCCACTAGGTAGGGCTTTACAGTTATAATAGCCTGACTCTCAAAGGGAAAGATGTACATTTACCTGTGATTGCTGTCTGTCTGCATATTAACAGTAGTTCCCTTAATGACTAGCAAAAAAAAATTCTGAACTTTAAATTTAAAATGTGGACATATTTGGATATTCCTTCTAGCTCTGTTTGACATAGGTCTCTGACCATTACCCAGACATCAGTTGTTCTCTTGATGAATCCAATAAAAAGTCTATTAAAATTTCAAGATGATAGAGTGATAAAAACTTTGAAAAAGGGTTTAGAAATTTAATCTTGGTGCCACCAGGTAGGCATTGTGTATCAAGCAAATAAAACATTCTTCTCAAATTTACGTATACAATTAGGGTGGCCCCACTAAAAATTCCAAATGATATTTTCTAGGAATATAGCAAATCTATTCTAAAGAGCCTCTTAAATAACAAGGTAACAAATACTATTTTGATGTAAATGAGTAATGAAAAGGCACTAATTTTATCATCCAATAATTAAAGCTCTGAAGGATTAGCACATATATTGAAATGCCTGTCTGCAGATTAGAATAAAAATTCTGAATATTATCTCTAATAAGTATTTTTTTTCATTTTTTAAAGATGCTTTAGATTACTTGTTATATTGAAAATATAGGGAATTCCTATATACCCCACCCCCTCTCCATCCCATTAACATCATCTTTCATTAATGTGGTACATTTGTTACAATTGATGAACACATTCTAATAGATAATTTAAAACAGGGGAGTGAACCCAATTAATTAAATTAATTTTGTAATTTAAAATGAATAAAAAAAGAAACACAAATGAATAGGTACTGTGAAGAGAAAAATGAGATGATGATGTAGGGAGCTGTGTGGCAGGAGGTATTTTTGCCATTACATAACACGAAAGAGCCAAGAAACTGAAGCCACTCTTTGGAAGTCTGTCTCTGTAACTGCTGATGAGATGAGGCCTGGGGCCTGGATAAAAATCCTGGATGGATTTTTATGAACTTCTGAGATGGAGTTTTCACAAGTGGATTTGAGGTTAATTATCAAAGAAGTTACATAGTCCTATATAATGCAGGGAAATTGAAATGCCCTAAACAGAGGGGCAGGTAGTTTAAATATGTTTACATAAAGAAGTTTCTATTTTATGGACCCCAATTACTCTGTCTCTAGGACTCATGTGCAGACCTGAAGGTGAGACACAAAGGAGTAACCAAATATACCAGGATATACAGCAAAATATTTTTCACAAAATTATTCCTTTGAAAGATAGGCTTTTCATAATCCCTTTTATTATAATCTCAATTATTATACCTAGACAAAACACCATATCCAAATCACACAGTCTAAAATTATGTCAATAATGTACTCCCTTGTGTCTCATAAAGATAGCCACATTGATCAATGGAACTGAATTGATGGTTCAGAAACAGACCCTCACATCTATGGTCAGGTGATTTTTGACAAGGTTGTCAAACCCACCCAGTTGGGTCAAAACAGTCTATTCAACAAATGGTGCTGGGAGGACTGGATATCCATATCCAAAAGAAAGAAAGAGGACCCCTATCTCATACCTTACACAAAAATTAACTCAAAATGGATTAAAGACCTAAAAATAAAAGCTAGAACAATAATACTCCTAGAAGAAAATGTAGGGAAACATCTTCAATATCTTGTAGTAGGTGGCAGTTCCTTAAACCTTTCACCAAAAGCACAAGCATCAAAAGAAAACATGGATAAATGGGACCTCCTCAAATTTAAACACTTTTGTGATTCAAAGGACTTCGCCAACAAGGTGAAATGGCAGCCCACTCAATGGGAGAAAATATTTGGGAATCACATACCCAATAAGGTTTGATTTCCATTCTATATAAAGGGATCATATAACTCAACAATAATAGAGCAAGCAATCTAATTTAAAAATTGGCAAAAGACTTAGACATTTCTCCAAAGAGGAAATACAAATGGCCAAAAAGCACATGAAAAAAATGTTCAATATCCCTAGCTATTAGGAAAACGCAAATCAAAATGGCAATGAGATATATCACACCACATAGAATGGCTATCATTTAAAAAAAAAACAACAGAAAACATTAAGTGCTGGAGAGGATGTGGAGAATTAGGAACACTCCTACACTGTTGGTGGGATTGTAAAATGGTGCAGCCTCATGGAAGACAGTTTGGCAGTTCCTCAGGAAGCTAAATATAGAACTGCCATTTGATACAGCAATTCCTCTACTATGACTATATCCAGAAGAACTGAAAACTGTGACATGAACAGGTATTTGCACATCGATGTTCATAGCAGTGTTATTCACAATTGCCAAAAGATGGAAACAACCCAAGTGTCCATCAGCTGAACAATGGATAAGCAAAATGTGTTAAATACACAGGATGGAATACTATACTGTTGTAAAAAGAAATAAAATTGGGACCCACATGATAACATGGAGGAAACTTGAAGACATTATGATAAGGAAATAAGTCAGACACAAAAGGACAAATATTGCATGGTCTTACTAATATAAACTAAACATGAAGAATAAATACATGGAGTTATAACCTAGAATACAGGTTATTAGTAGATTAGAGGAGGACTGAAAGGGGTACTGTTCCTTAATGTATGTAAAAGTTTTAAGTAACTTGCTTGTAAAAGTGTGAAATGGATAAAGTTGATGGTAAGACCTTATAGTGAGTAGAACTAACACAGCTGGTTTCTAAATGGGATTGTGGGTAAAAAGGGTAGTTTAGGCATGTAAACGTCAAATGAAAGAAAGCTAGAGAATAATCTAGGGACTGAATAACAGTGAATACAGAGATGGATGAGAATTTTGATTAATAGCGCAAATACAAGAATGTCCTTCTATGAACTAGAATGAATGTACATCACTATTGAAAGGTGGTTAAGAATGTGGAGAAGCATGGGAAAAATACAATTAGTTCAGCAAATGGGCTATGATCAAGAACAATACTGTAATATTCTTGCATCAATGCCAAAGATGTTCCGTGTTCAGAATTGGGGATATGGAAAATATATGCTACGGACCATAGTTGGTGATATAGTCTGATGATATTATCTCATTATATGTAACAAATGTTCTAAAACAATGCAGTGTGTTGGTGGAAGGGTGTTGTATTGGAATGTCACATATGTGCATGATTGCTTTATAAGTTCACAACACCTATAATAAAAATATATTTAAAAATACATGTGCTTTGTTATAAAAATTAACTACACATTAAAAAGTCTAGCAGTTGTTATATACATCTTGAACAAGTTATGCTGCATGCTGAATAAGAGTGGCAGGTTTTTTATTTTCCCCTTCTCCTTGAGGCTCCCATGTTTAGAAGATATCTTGCTTTTGTGATTTTGCATTAGCCTGAATAGGAGACAGGTAATCTTTTTCTTTCATTTGCCATTCCAAATGAAATAGTGAGAATGTTCCTTAAACCACCCCTTATCTTCAGTACTATCTGCATAACATTGCTAGAAACTTGCTGCAGACCTTCCTCTTATTTCAGATCCTTGTCTGCTTTAAGTGCAGTCTTCTCTGTCTTTAGAAAGTATATATTCCGTGTAAATCCCTGGTGTTCTCTTGAATGTGATGCCTATAATTTTTTTTTAATTTTTAATTTTTATTTTTTAAAAGATACTTAGATTACATAAATGTTACATAAAAAATATAGGGATCCCAAATGCCCCACTCCCCACACCTCCCACACTCTCCCTTGGCTTCCCTGCATTTTTTCATGGTCCTAGAGCCCCCATTCTTTTCTTTCAAATCTATCTGATTTCCTAGAACCCAGGTGCTTTCTTTTAAATCTTTTTTTCCCCCTGTTTATTTCCCATATTCTCTTTGCCTGTCTTCAACCACCTTTTCAAACATAACTTGAAATGGCTGAGGATAAGAAACATGACCAGATTTAGGGTACACCCCCTAAATTATTAGATATAGGAGAAGACAAAAATGTACTGTTTTTGATTCTTAGAACAGGAGTTTTCTTACTCTGGGACTTTTAACTAGATCCTTTTGCCTAGAATGTTCTGCTCCTAGCTTTTCTCTTTGCTAACTTACTCAGCCTTTAGGTCTCAGTTGCAAATGTCATAATGTCTGAGTAAAAGCTCAGAGAAGATTTTACTAACCATCGTATCTCAAGTTATTCTATTTTATTACCTTGATTATTGATTTCCTGTGTAGCACTTACCAAAATATACAAGTATATTGCTTATTTGACTTCTTTATTATTTTCTATCTTCCCCAATAGAATGTCATTTCCTAGAGAACTTTGTCCTTTTTCACCCTCTCCCCAATACATACAAGTCCATCTGCCTAATTCAAGCAAATAGTAAGCACTCAAATATTTATTGCATTAATGAATTAATTCCTTCCTTTCCTCTCTCTTTCATTACCACCTCAATCTAGTAACTTGAAGCATTTTGGATTTTGATATTCTCTAAAGTTTATGACATAATTACATAAATATTAGAAGTATAAATATTTCTCTTAATTTAAAATTAACTTGTTTTTCTCTGCCAGATTTTTAAAATCTATTATATAGTAAAGACAAATCTTGATTATTATCCTGCAAATATTTTCTAAATTCATATTGATTCCTCTGACCTGAATGGGGAACGTTTCACTTACAACAGTAGTCTATATGCTGTTGTGTATTAGGTAAATTCTAAGATTCATAGTTATCATATATAGTCTTTACCATGTCCATACTTGAATTATTTTGATCAGATAGGATTAAAATTAAAACAGAACTCAACTTAAAAAATATATTTAAAATAAACCTGTTAAAAACACATTTAATTTTCCCAGTCTCAGTAGTGTTACATGTTGACTTTGTGTTGTTTTGGCATCTTATAATTCTAGCATTTAAATACTGCTAGGAAATGTTACAAATATTCCAGTAAAATGTGGAATTTTATGTTAAGTTTATTCCTACAGTATCTTACATAAATATCTGCTAAGAGTTAGTAATAATTTAAAGGACAAATGATGTTTTAAAGCTATTATGTAACCCGCTAAATAATTTTGTATAGTTTTGATGGTGCTTTCATTATATACCCCATAACTGATTTATAAAGTGATCCAATGGTTTTCATTATTGACCTTTGTAAAGGTACATCAGCATTTTTATTATAATCCTCATTTTTCAGAGGCTTATAATTGAATAATTTTAAATGGGTTTTGGCTCCAATTTACATTTTTGTAAGTAAATTAATATTTCTCTTGGTTTAAGCTTTTCTTTCATTGTTACATGCTATATATATATATATTTTTTTTTAAACAGCCAATCAACAACAACAGTTCTTTATTTTTTTAAAATGCTTGAAGTTTTTTAAGAAGCCACGCCAGTTTCATCACAGAGTGTCCCTGTGGTAGTACGAGACTTTTACGGATCCCAGTAAAATCATGTACTTAGGGCTAATTCACTCCTGTGTGTGTAAACCTATTGTAGGTGAGACCTTCCTTTGATTAGGTTATTTGGTGGGTGGTGAACCAAGGTGGGTCTTAATCCTCTTACTGGAGTCCTTTATAGACAGGATGAATATGGAGAGAGAGACAGAGCAAAAAGCCACAGGAGCAGAGAGAAACTCACAGAAGCTGAGAGAGAAAGCCAGGGGAAGCCAGAAGCTGAAGGCAAAGAAACCCAGAAGGGAAGGGAGAGACCAGCAGATGCTGCCATCTGCCTTCCCATTTGAGAGAGGAGTCCAGCATCATTGGCAGCCAATAAGAAAAGCATTGCCTGATGAAGCCGTGATTTGGGCAATTTCAAAGCCTCAGAACTGTACACGTCTAAGTAAAAAAATCCCCCTTGTAAAAGCCAACCCATCTGTGGACCCATTGTAAGTAGGACGTTTTGATGAGGCTACTTCTGTTAAGTTATTGAACCACCTCATTCAGGATAGGTCTTAATCTTCTTACTTCAGTCCTTTATAATTGAATGGAGAGTGTGAGAGACAGACAGAGAAGGCCACAGAAGCAAGGAGCTGAAAACAATGAAATTTGGAAGAGAAGGGAGAGACCAGCAGTGACTGCCATGTGCCTTGTCATGTGGCAGA
>JAQZBX010083130.1:0-13434 GCA_029593785.1 Cabassous unicinctus
TGAATGGGCGGGCGGGGGGTGGGGGGTGGCAGGGAGAGCAGGGGGATTTGAAAGTTAATGCAATATGGGTGTTGGGTTTCTGTTAGGGGTAATGGAAAAGTTTTAGTAATGGAAGATTATGAGGCTATCACAACATAGTGAATGTGATGAATCCCACTGTATGGTATGCTTGGAAGAGGTTGAGATGGGAAAGTTTATGTTGTATATATCTTCCCACAATTTAAAAAAAAAAAGCAACTAAAGAGACTGACAGTTAAAGATAGTACATGGTCCTGGATGGGATCTAGCGAGGAATGAGAGAAGGCTTGAAAGGACATTATTGAGACATACGAAAAAGTTGGAATGTTGATTGTAAGCTTTATATCAATGTTAAATTTCTTGAACTTGATAACTACACTTAAGGAAAATGCATAAGTGAATATCCTTGCTCTTATGAAATGTGCATGGCAGTATTACGTGTTCAAGGAGCATGATGTATGCAACCTACTCTCATTCAGAAAATGGATTGATATATAGATAGATGGATAGACAGATTGATAGATTGATGGATAGAATAATAGGGCAGAGATGGCAAAATGTTAAACTTGGTGGATCTGGGTGTCTGGATGGATAGGGGTATGTTGGAGTTCTCTGTATGGCGTTAGTATTATTTTTGTGTAAATGTCCTGTAAGTTTGAAAGTATTTCAAAATAAAGTTTAAATAAAACGAAACAAAATATATGTACATGTGCAAGATATTGCTGTTATTTAAAATGAGATAAATAGAACCGATGAGAATTTTGATAAAGAAAATAGTTTACTAGGGAGTTGTGCAGATATGTTAAGTTTATTTCAACTCGGCCAGTGTAAGAGAAGGTTTCCAAATGGAGGGGGGGAGGGCATGAATATAACAGTTTGCTACAGGGAGTCTTTGAGAGTTAGTGTGCTTCTCTTACTCCAGCCCATTGAAGGGAAAGGTGCTGGACCAGGAAGAAAAAATTGAGACAAGAATGAGATCAGGGTAACTCCAGTTTCTGAGATGATAGACTGAATAACGTCATTATGCATGTCACTAATCTCACCCGCTACTAAAAAAAAGAAGAAGAAAAAACACACACCAAAAAACCAAGGTTGAGGACACTTGCCGAGGGATTGAGCGCTTTGCTCCTCCTAGGCTCCATGCTCGGTGCCTCTCCCTGGCCGGCTGGTAGCCCCACAGGAGCAGGTTGGAGGGGCCAGACGGTGGGCTGAAGGTCCCCGTGTGTGCTAGCGGGTCAGGAGCTGTCAGGTGGGGCACAGGGAGCTCTTGTCTGAGATCCTCGCACCCACTCTACAGAGCTCATGTTGTTTTTTCTCCCTCTTGATGAGGAAGCTAAGCCTTAGAAAGGTTGGGTATCCCTGACCCTGACAACAACTGAGGGTCCAGGGCCAGGTCCTTTTGATTCCAAAGCCTAGGGTCTTTCCATGAAGCTGTGCTGCCCAGGAAAGTGTTACAGTCTACCTGGGTAAGTAACTCTAAGTAAAATACTTCTAGACAAACCTGAACATGGTCTTCATTAAGTTGGGATCTATAGACAGTACAAGTTGCACTAACCTCATAGGAGAAAGGGTTCCATAAACATGTGCCAAGAGGTTCTGGAAAGAAGTGAGTTTGGACCTGAGAGGATACAACATGCATCTCTTCCTTCTTCCTCAAAATGGCTCTAGATGCAGGACCTACTAACAAGGATTGCCAGCTGATCCTTCCATAACAAGGCTGGGAAAATAATCATATAATCATTATCAACCAGAAAAATGTTTTTCTGTTGACTCAACTTTAGCTTCTTTAGGGCTTAGATTGACCAGTCAACCCTGGAAGCTGCCACACTACACTTGTCCACCATCTTCAGCACCTTTGGGGATGCTAGCCTTCCCCCCCAGGTCTCTCTCCCAGGCAGGGCTGATCAGAGGCACTCCTGTTAGCTTTGTGCCCAGAAGCTCCTGTTTTCCACCAAGACACATCATTCAGAGACTGGTAAGAACTGATGTGAACACTGTTCCTAAAATTCTGTCACTGGATGATGTCAAGGGAGGACCAAAAGCTCAAATCTGGATCTTGTGTGAAGTTTCCAGAAGAGAGGAGTAGTAGGGGAGCACGGAAGCAGCTGCCTTGGCCAGGGCTGTGTGCACACAAAGGCTGGAATGCTGCTGCTGCTGGCAGAAGGTTTCCTGTCAGAGCAGGAGCACACTGGAAGCAGAAGGAATGGGTGAGGGAGCAGATGTGGCTCAGGGGGTTGAGCTCCCGCCTCCCACATGGGAGGTCCCGGATGCGGTTCCCAGTGCCTCCTGAGAAAAAAACAAAAACAAAAAACCCAACAAGAAAAACAAACGATAAAACCAACTCAGGGAAGCCAATGTGGTTCAGTGGTTGAGCGCCAGCTTTCCACATACTAGGTTCCGGGTTCAATCCCCGGCCCTGGGTACCTCAAAAAAGAAAATAATAATGGCTAATAACCTCTGATGTGTTTTTTTCCCTAACTTTTTAAAAATTATTTTTTAAATATATTTTTATTACAGAAATTGTGAACTTACAAAACAATCATGCACATGTGTAGAATTCTCATACAACACCCCTTCACCAACACATCACACCATTGTTGAACATTTGTTACAGATTATGAGATAATATCATTAGAATATTACCACTGTCTATGGTCCATAGTGTACATTTGGCATATTTTTTCCATACCCCCCTATTGTTAAAACAGTACATCTTTGCCATTGGTGTAATAATAATACATTATAGCTGTTAGCTATAGTCCATAGGTTGCATTAATTGTGTTTTTCCCATGCTTCTCCACATTCCCACCACCCTGCAATAGTGACATACATCCATTCTAGTTCACAGAAGAACACTCTTGCATTTGTACCCTCAACCACAATTCTCATCCACCTCTGGGTTCACTGTGTTATTCAGTCCCTAGATTATTCTCCAGCTTTCTTTTAATTGACATTTACACCTCTGATGTCTTTTTGATGTTGCTTTCTCTTGGCAGCTCTTCTTCCCAATTCCTTCCCCAGACTTCCTTCCCCCCCCATGCCCCTGGCCTCTTTCCACTACCTGCCCTCACCCTTACCCCTCCCCCCTCTCCTTCTAGGTCTATCCCCATCTCTTCATCCTTCCTCTTCCCTCCGTAGGCCTCTCCGTCTCTGCCCATCTCTTGTGTCCCGTCCCCTCCATCTCTTGGTCTCAATCTCTCTCCATCTCTGTCTCTTTATCTCCTGGTCTCTGTCAGTTTCTCTCTAGGTCTCTCAGGCTCTAGATCTCTTTCTGTCTTGGTCTCCCCTTCAATTCTTTCTCTCCCTTTCTCTTATTTGAATCTGGTGTGGGTCTGCACTCTAACTGGAGTTCCTTCCTGTGTGATGGTGTGCTCAGAGCAGGCGAGGAGCTGGGGCTGTGCAGTGTCGGGTGGGGATGTGCAGTGGGATGGGGCGAGGCTCGTTTGCTGCATGACTGCCTTTCCCCAGGAAAGCTCCTTGGAGGTGCTTGTTTAGAGTTTTGCACATGCTTCATTTTTGACCCCTTCTTATTTTCAAATGGATGTCAGGAATTTTGTGAGCTTGGCAGAAATGTAGTATGGAGGGCCTCTGACAGGTATTACCCCTCTGCTGTGGTCCTTTGAAGGGTAGTGGTGATTTATCAGGCTAACTAAATGGTCAGGAAAGGAAGTAGAAAGCCAGGGTCTGCAGGAGCGATTATAAAAATAGTGTAAGCATCATAAAGATGGGGCTTTGTTTTTCATACTTTGAAGTATCCTCAGGTCATTTTGGGAACAGGGACTTTGAATTAATAAATGATAAAATATCCATCTAATCCCTCAACAGGTATAATATATTGCTTTGCCCATGGCAGGTGTTCAGTAAAAAATGCCTTAAATGAATCTGCCTAACAGTGGGGTGCATCTCTGACAATCTCCTTTGATTTCCCGTGGATGAGCTCTGAATGCCACTTCACTCAGCGCCCTATGTTTGTGCTTTTGCAAAGATAGAAATTGATGGAATAAGTAGTGTTTATGCTTTGGGGTAACTCTTTCAGCTTCCTCCAGGCTACTCATTGCTTTGCCTTTTTGCCATCCATCTTGTGGGTTTAGGAGAGCTGAGAGTCCCAGGTGGGTACCACACAGGGGACTTGTAGTCAGTTTTAGGAGGGAGTAAAAATCGTGCTCTGCACCGCTCAGTTGAGAGTTGGGGAAACTGCGTTTCTGCCATCCACACTGCTGTTGGGAGGGGAGTTGGGAGAGCCGTGGGATAGGTGGGCATTGGTTATTTCTGTGCCCACAGCTGGCTAATCTTGTCAGAGTGCTCATTCTCCCTGACATTGTATTTCCGTTTTCCTTTTATTGTAAGTACAAGATCTTCTAGTTAAAATTCATTTGCATAGTGGCTTACCCCAGTGCTGGAGCCTTATTACCATTCTGGAACTTTTTTTTTTTTAATTAATCAGATGTGCAGCGAAGAATATGGTGTCTGAGCATCCAACTTTGCTTTACTTCTAGGCCAAGAAGGAATAACATTTTTTTTCTTCTTTTGAACTCCTGATTAGAATGTTGCCCATCTGTTCTGTAGATAAGACTGTTCCTTGCTTCCACATTACTCTAACAGTCTTTAGGAGATTGAATCAAGGTTTCTGTATGGTCCCCTACTCAGAACCAAGTGTTTCATTTATGGACTAAAACATAGGCCACCTAAACTTGGTCAGGTAGGACTCCCTGGAAGCCACCTCGCTGTGATTGCTGTATCTCATAATAAGCTCTCCAGGGCTGGAGTCCAAGTCTCCCCTGGGTAGCCTAGGCTCATCTGCTTTCCTTCAAAGCCCATTTTAATTTTTCTGCAGTGATGCCAAATAGGAGAAATGGAAAGTGAGAAAGAAGGGGAAAAAGACTCAGAAACTTGACAATCCAGGGAGGAAGAATCATAAATATACTTTCAAGGAAATAAAACACTGAAGGCAGGCGGTTCTTCATACATTGTCTAACTGGCATTTCTTGTTCCTCCGTGGGGCTCATGATTGGAACAGTTATTTTCACTTATGTTAAAAGAAGCCAAATGATGTAAATAATGTTATTTCTAAATTAACCAAATAACCCCATATTATTTGGCATGGACAAAATTGCTCCAGAATGGAACCCTGAAATGTGTAAGCTACAGCTGGATGTGCTGGTAAAGTAAATAAGCTTTGCTATAGGACCTGCAGTTTTGCAATTCTTCTGAAGGGCATGATAAGGTTGGGGTGAGGCATGCATTAGTTTGGGTGTGTAAGAGCATCTTAAAATCCCTACTGTGGCCTCCCATTTGGGGGACTGCTGCTGTGACCTCTAAAGCCCTGCGTGAGATTAATATGGGAATCATAGACTTTTCAAATACTCAACAAAACAGTGCCTGTTGACCATGGACGTCCTCTCTGGCCCTTCATAGCTTTGCCTCCTTCTTCTTCACCGTCTGCTCATGTAAGTTCAATGAGGCTAAAAGGTGACCGTTTTTATTTTTATTTTTTTTAAACAATTTATTGAAGTATATCATTCATACATGAACATACATAAACTAAGTGTTCAGTAAACATTGTGAACTTACAAAACAAACATGCATAACATCATAGGGCTTCCACACATCACCCCACCACAAATACTTTGCATTATTGTGAAACATTTGTTAAATTATGAAAGAGCATTGTCAAAGTATTTCTACTAACTGTAGTCTGTCTCTTACTCCCCTATACTTTTTTTAAAGGGTTTATTTATTTATTTATTTGCTTTTTCCATTTTTACACCCCCCCCCCATTTTTGCTGTTTTTGTGTCCTTTCGCTGGGCAACTCTCTGTGTCCATTTCCTGCCCTCTCTTCACATCCTTCTCTTCCTGTCTTCACTGGCATTCGATCCTCGGAACCTCCAATGTGGGAGAGAGGCATCCTACCGCCTGCACCACCTTAGTTCCTGGTTTTTCAGCCTGTCTCGTCTTGGCTCTCCCTTGTGTCACTCTCCTGTTATGTCATCATCTTGCTGCATGGCTCGCAGGCCCTGATGGCTCACCTGCACGCTGGGCCTGATGGCGCACCCACGCATGGGGCCTGGTGGTGCACCCACGTGCGGGGCCTGGGGAGCTCACCTGCTCGCAGGGCCTGGCAGCGTACCCGCACATGGGGCCTGGTGGTCTGTGCACCTTCTATATTTTTCTTTTTTTAAATTTTTACCGGGAGGTCCTGGGGATTGAACCCAGGTCCCTCCATATGGGAGATGGACGCCCAACCATTTGGGCCACATCCAGCCCCCTGCTATATCTCTTAAGGTTGACCAAAGATACCTAGAGTTACAGTCATTTCCCATACAGGATGGTCATATAATAAATCAGGCTTAGTTTATCACCAGCATTCTAAAAACCAGACCTAGGAAGAAAAACTAGGTCTGGGGACACATGCATGGTTTCTAATACAGTGAATGTTTAGCCTACCCTGATTATCACAAAATCAGGACAGCGAGAATAATCGCCTGGTAACTGTTTTTAAATGGTGTGATTAGTCTCATGCCTTATTGGTCATTTATGCATGGTTAGGAAAATTCAGGAATAAGGACACCATAATAACCGTGCTTCCTTTTTGCGCATGCTAATATCTTTATTCCAAAAAGATCATACAGTTTAATAGATTGGTGTAGAAATTGACTTTGTGATGAATGTACATTCTGTGAAAGATATTAATTTAAAGACTGATCAAAATTGGTACTTATAAATGGTGGTCAGAAGGAGAGAAGACGCCCTAAGAGATGTCGGCTCACCCCAATTCAGGTGTTGGGGTTGCCAGCAAAAGCCTGACCCACACAGGCTCTGACAGAAAGATGTTTTACTCACATGCAGAAGAGACAGAGCAAGGTCAGCTTCATGAGTTGGCGACGGTTCCCCCTAGCCAGTGGGTCTCAATCTGTGGCCCACACAGGGAGATGTTTTACACACAGCACCCCTCTCTTGTGTTTGTGTTCCGTGGTGGAGGAGCCCCACTCCCACCCTGTCAGGGACAGATATACAACTAGGGGGTGAGCTGGCTGTCGTAAAGCATGCCCACCCGAATCAGACCATCTCCAGTGAATGCCTACCTATGCTCGGGACAATAGGGGAAGGAACGTACTTGTAATCCCCCTGTGTGTTAGGGATGGTGTTTTATACTGCCAGGCTGACACACCTGGTCCTGAGCACGGGATGTATTTGTGGGCCCCAGGGAGAGTTGGCAGGCCGTGCGTAGTAGGAATGTACTCCACCACAGTTAACATGCTGCAAAAAAGTTTTCCCTAAAGCATTGTAGTCACTGTTGTTCCTGGCAATGAAAAAATAAATAAGTAAATAAATAAACCAAAAGCCCAGAGGGTCCTAATGGTTCACAAACTATTACCTTTCCTTGCTTAGATAAAGAACTGTTTTGAACCGCCACTGTTCCATTACATGTGTATTTAGTAGTAAATAACTAGGTAACTGTTTTGTCCACTGGTGGGTGTTGGGGTAAATCACAATGTATTTTTTAAGAGAGGCGCTTTCACACTTTACTTTTTCTCCTCTGAAAAAGTGCAGCATGTGCTACAAACTCCTTTGCCACTGCCATCCCCAGGCCATGATTGTATTCTCACCCAGTGAAAATTCCACATTCCATTTTCTGGGGTTATAAGTTTTGCTTTTAATCTTTCCTAAGCTCGCAGAGTCACTAACAGTGTATCTTGAGATCTTCCACTAAAATTTAAGAATATGCAATAAATTAAGGATGGTTCTGCATTGCCTCTTGTCTGACTAGCATCTGTGGGTGTCAGCTGCCAACAAGTAGCTCGGGTGTCTGGGTCGCTCCTGAATACTCACAAGCTGACACACTCTCTTCTGATAAAAGGTACCTTCAAATATGCATGCGGTTTTCAATATAAATGTTGTATGCTTAAACACTTCCTGTAAGAGAATCCTTCAACCTAATCCAATAACTTGGCTGCCACTTTGAAAACGCTGGATATAAATATCGCTAGAAACTGTGTAGCTAGCATAAATACTTCACTCTGAGCTTTGCTGAGCATTTTCAGAATGCTTCTGGCCACATTTGTGAATGTAGTGAAATCTGAGCTTATGCCAGAGTAAGAAGGTTTGGGGGGTGAGAGGGGGCTGTTACACCAGTCCTCCCAGGGAAGCTAGAAAGGAATGGCTAATCTCTAACATGGTTTCAATGATGATAAAGGAAGGGTTTGTCCTTCTGGTGTGTATCTGGTCAGCCACCCTCATTTTGATCATCTGTGTACAAACTTCATCCAAAAGTCTACGTGTCTGAGTTCAGACACATCTCATTAAGACTGTCCTGTTCAACCAGAACGCATATTATCTTCTCTAGAGAGACAGTATGTCTGTGGACAATGAGACAACTGAGATCAAAGTATCACCAGTCTTTTGTATTTTAATGGAATATTTTATTCTCCTAATACCATGGAAGGAGCTAAAAATCTGTACCTAAGATGGCATTTGAATAGAGTGAAGTATTTATTTTATTGCTTTAAAGCTAGTCATTGTAGAGAAAGGGTAGTCAGTAGTTGTGGTGGCGGTGGTGATGGCAGTGAGAGTGGTGGTGGCTGAAGTGGTGGTGAAAGCTGAACCAAAGACACTTTCCGTCAAAATGCTGACATCCTGCTTTAAGATCAAGAGATAACTCTTCCCTTCTGCACACTCCTTTTTATTTCCTACAACACTGAAGCTCATGAACAGAGAGAAAATCATAATACACCATTTTCCCATTTATTATTTTAATCTCCAGCTTTATAATTTTATCATGAGAACTTGAGGCCAGATTTCACATAAGGGATTAGCTACCGTTAATTGATTGGAATCCACTGAGTTGTTTGTTCTGTCATTCTGCTTGTCTGATAGATCAGAAAGTGGGATGGTTGACAAATGAGTCATTCAGGTAAGAGAAGGGTGTGCTTCCCACTAATTGTGTGGGTACTGACTTTACAGTGCTGATGGGATATTTGTTTTATCATCATTTTCCAAGAATTCCACCAAGGTGTCTCTTTGTTAGTGTGATCTCCCTCTCTCTTGCTGTCTTTTGCACTCTCTGCACAATGCCAGCTTAATAAACAGAAGCACAAATATGACACTTTGCTTTGTCCTGATCTGAATTCTGCACTTTTTGAGCCAAATCCCTCCCTGCTGCCTTTGCCTCTCTCGCATTATATGCAGATCTATACTCGGGATGCTGTAAATCTTTGAGATAGAAGCTCTGCACTGCATCTGACCTGATGGCTCATATACGCCCACTTCCACCACAACTGGCAAATGGTGGGGGTTTATTTTGGGGCAGGTATAAGAGGCTGTGTCTGACAGCTGTGAGTGTCAGTTAAGGGCTGAGATCGTCATATAATGTGGCCTCAACTCTTGTCTCCTTTCCCAGGCTGCTCACCAGAAGCTCAGCCCAAATATGTTAGGGGTGGTAAGCGTTATGGACGAAGGTCCTTACCTGAATTTCAAGAATCAGTGGAGGAGTTTGCAGAGGTGACAGTGATAGAGCCTCACGATGAAGAAGCACGGCCTTCACACACCACAGCTAATGACTGCAATGAGGTAAGGCACGGGACAGGTGCATTCACCTTGATCACAAATGTGGATACCCACCTCGTTGTGGTGCAGAGACAAGAGAACTGAGGGAGGTTTATGGGATGTGATGGGCTTTTCTCCATTGCCAAGCACTTGCTATAATAGTATTACTTGTCTTTTGGATATGTATGGCTGATCTTTCTATTATTTGAATATTTTTACCTCTGTTTTGGTTTTCGGAGATCTGATATCTGTGTGCATGCTTTGGGTTTATATGTTGTGAATTCAGTTGTTTTCATGAGATCTGGCTGGGGTCTGTTTCTACTAGCCCTTCTCGGGAATATCTCTCTCCTCCATGACTCTGTCATTTTTACTTATGCATAATGCTAACCAACTACTGCCCCCACCTCACATTCTATTAAACAGTGTCCATGGCATTTTGAAAATGCAGGCATGTGCAGGACATTTTGAAAACCTGCACCTTGTCTTTTGCGGTGGGGCAAAGCAGCTTTAAAATTGGGTTCTTGCCTTAAGATACTGAGCATGGGCACTTCTTCTGACTGGTTCTCTCCAGCATTCGGAGATTCACCTGCCTCTCTCATTTCCATTTCTCCCATTTCACACATTGCCATAATCTACTAATAAAGGAGAGACAGTAACATTGTCTTTATTCTTTCGTTATGGCTCATTTACCAGCATCCCATTTATAGAACATGATTGAAAGTGCCATGCTGAGCAAGCTCTAAATATTTCTTGCAAATCCCAGCTCAGCCTAGGGGCTGCAAATATTTCAGATAGTAATGTAAACTGGAAAAAAGAGTGCCTCAAATTTCTTGTAGTGTCTCAGATTGTAGGTTGATCAGGGTGTGTGTGTGTGTGTGTGTGTGTGTGTGTGTGTGTGTGGTCACTGCTGTCTGACTTCCAAGTTCAGCTTACTGAAGCTTGCTCCCCGAGCTGTCCTTGCAATCAGACATCTAGCATCCTCAACTCTCCAGAACAGCCACAAACCCAAAAATAACTGGAAAGATCCCAAGCCTTGAGCAGAAATGGAACTGGTAAGTAAGTACTGAAAATTTGAACACATGGCTGGCTTGCTCACCAGGAGAAGTTTGCACCTATTTTTTTAAATGAGATATACCTGGCCTCACACCAGAAGTGAGGGAGCTGTGGGAGAAATGTGAGTGAAAAGAGAGGAAGAATAGCAGCTAGAGGAGGAGAGAGAGATGGAAACCAGAAAAGAGGTGTAAGAGCATGAAAACATGGGTGGAAGTGAGCATGAAAACAAAGGGCCATAAGGAGGAAAATGCTGCCTAGAACATCCCACACCCTGGGTTCAGGCAGTCTGGGGCAGTTGCAGTGAGCGGTCCCTTACCTGTCTTGGATCCCTGGGAGAACTTGGATAGGAACCTTTCCCCAGAAGAACGCCTCTGCTCATGTGCACAAAAATTTTACATTTAAAATTTCAGGGAGATAATTTGCATTCTTCAATTAGTTCAGTGTAAGTAATATTTATCTTGCTGTCAGGACAGAGTATCGTTTTTTTTGTTGTTTTTGTTTTGTTTTTTTCATTTTTCTTTTGTTAGAGTATCATTTTATTACTTAAAATCCATTTCATAACCCTGAATAATGAAGAATGCATTTGAGACACTTCTCTATGAAAAGTGATTAAAATATGTTTCGACACTTTAGGGGGTAAACTTTTGTTATCTGAGATATACTCAAGTCTAATATTTCATTTCCCCAACCATTTTCAATACCCAGGGCATTATATTTGGTGCTAAGAAATTAAATTATAACTTACTTATTTTAATTTATTTTTTACTATGGTAACAAGTATATAACATAAAATTTTCCAATTTAAGCATTTTTAAGTGTACAATTCAATAGCATTAATTATATTTACAATATGTTGCTACCATCACTATCATCCATTACCAGATTTTTTTCATTACCCAAAACAGAAACTCTCTGTCCATCAAAGCAATAATTAATTATTTTTTGATACTATAGTTCCTAGTCACCACATGCCCAGAAAGTTCTTGGGCAAAGCTGACTTTGTTACTGGCAACCTATTTCTTATAACTTGTTTTTATCTGCTGACTCTCAGTGAGATTTATTGTTTAAAAAGTGGGCTTTGGTTTCAGGTACAAATAAAGTTAGGAGTTGAGACCTCACTCTGGGCAAAATCTTGCTGCTTATGTCATGAAAAGGGTATGTTGAGATAACCATTTCACCCCCGATGTACTAAGCTTTTCTTAACTCCTCCAGAACCTCTGGATATGACCTCTTGACACTCTGCACAGAAGCTTTAGTGTTCAACCACCCACTGTCAGCAGAACTGCAAATAGAGTCCTGGAGAAGATTATTTCTCTCTATTTCTGTTCTCGAGGATTCCTACTTTGATAGTCTGTTATATCCTACCCCAGAAAACCTACAGAAGTACCAAATAACTCCTTTATACCCTATACTCATGTACGTGTGTGTGTGTATGTGAAGATGGACTTAAACCAAAGCTCATCCAACTGCTTTCTTGCCTAAAAAGCAAGTGTTTTGTAAGCTGAATTGAGCCTGTCAATTTTTCAAATTGATTCACAACTTTAAAAAGTTAGTAACTTGATGTGTGATGGTTTCGATATTCCTGTTGGCAGTAAAAAGGACAAACCCCACCTTTTGTGCAGGAACCATGGTGGCAGCCCCTTCCTGCTCTCATGGATGGGTACAGTCTGTTTTATAATTTTATCAGTGTGTCGGTCTTTTGGCATAGCCTTTTGTCAAGAAAGCATTTCTGTTCCCTTGCCAGTTTCCATAGTAGCCTCAGCAATTTAGGGCTGCTCAGTTGGCAAACACCAGTTCACGTGCTGGGCAGCATGGGCTCATTTAGAAGCCCCTGTCCCTTCTACTGAAGCTGTCCAGGCCTCCTTGGGGTGCCACATAATCTTCCCTGTTTTGGAGGAGAGGCGTGTACTCTGGTCCCCAACTGGGCAGTGTGTGGAAGAGAAAATACTCAATGACATGGAGTTCAGAAGGAGTTCAGAATCTGTCAGAAGTTCTTTATTGTACTGTTAGTTTCTTCCTCCCCCCCTCCCACCTCTTTGGTTGCCAGAAGAACCCCTTCTGTGGGCGTGTGGTTTGCTGGTGGTGGCTCACACTTCACCTCAGTGCCACCAGGCCAGGCTGAAGGAGGGAGTGGGCTGGGTCTCCCCTGATGTGAATATTTCATAAGGAGTAGTCAGATGGGGAGCTGGAGACTGACCTTCTGAGTTTCGATTGCCAGTTTACCTTGGATTCCTGGATCTTGGCTTTAGGGAAAGGTAGGATTCCTAGTGGCTCTGGACTGCAGTTTCTTCTGCTCACAGATGTGACTTGATTTTTCCTAAAGTGACTTAGAGTTTCTTTTTATGAAGGCAATAAGAGTACCTGAGCCTGTTGTTGGAAGTCAAACAGATGAGGAAAAGTCCACTTGTTGCCACAAACTGGAGATTCTCTCTCCAGGAGGAATTAAATAATCATTTTATTTGAGGACTTGGGTAGACAGTGGAAAGGAATTATGTCACAAGCAACATTAAAACTCTCCCCAGGGTGGCTCCCTACCTTCTATGAATGAATCCTGTAGTCATCTGAAGAGCTAAAATAATAATTCCTCCCCACTTTCCCTCTAGGGTTATTCCTTAGTAGGGAAGGTAAGCTGCGGGTTGACAAGAATTCATTCCTAGGCTCCTTCATGTTGTTTTTCTACATCCTTGTTTGGGAGGCCCCCCTCCCATAAGTATAACTAAAATTACAGGTATTTCTTAGCAGTCTTAATTGACTGCAGCCTACCTGGAATTTACATCCTTTTTCTCCCACTCAAGAAAACACTGAATAAATATATATAT